>JAUYWH010000020.1:1454013-1472056 GCA_034779795.1 Ctenopoma multispine
GTCAGCCTCCTACCAGGACCCCCCCCAGGTTTGTCGTTCATCGCTGGCTTCCTGCTGGACTTCTGGAGTGTGCCTCCCATCTGAGGCTCTCCAGCTTCCTCGCCTGCCACTCATGGGCCATTTGCCTGGGGCTCCCCAGCTTCCTCGGCGGCCGCCCTTGGCCCATCCGCCTGGGCCCCCCCAGCCTCCTTGCCCGTCACTCGTGGGCCATCCGCCTGAGGCTCCCTGGTATCCATGCCCCTCACTCCTGGGCAATCCGCCTGGGGCTCTTCTGGACCCTCGTCTGCTGCCTCCGGGCTTCCCGCCCGGGGCTCTTCTGGACCCTCGTCTGCTGCCTCCGGGCTTCCCGCCCGGGGCTCTTCTGGATCCTCGTCTGCTGCCTCCGGGCTTCCCGCCCGGGGCTCTTCTGGACCCTCGTCTGCTGCCTCCGGGCTTCCCGCCCGGGGCTCTTCTGGACTCTCGTCTGCTTCCTCCGGGCTTCCCGCCCGGGGCTCTTCTGGACTCTCGTCTGCTTCCTCCGGGCTTCCCGCCCGGGGCTCCTCGGGACCCTCGCCTGCTACCTCCAGGCTTCCTGCCCAGGGGATTGCTGGATTACCGTCTCCCACCTCTGGGCTACCCGTCCATGAACCTCGTGGTACAGCGCCTGCTGCCCCTGCTCGACCTGTTTGGGGTCCTCCTGCCGGCTCGGACGTCGCCTGTCTTCGCCCTTTTCGTCTGACCTCTGCTGGTAGCACAGCTTTTATGCTGTAATATGTAGAAAGAAACCAAACAGGAACGATCATCGTTTCATCTGACCTCCGCACGCACACACTCACATACACAAACATGTAAATAAACTAGTTCTCGTGTACAGAGAATAAAATCATGAGGAAATGTGAACGACATTCCACTAAAGTTTGTTTTCCTGCGAAAATTCTGTTGCAACTTTCATCACACTGATTGTACATGTATATAAGAAATAAACCGAAAGAGAGGAGTCATGCAAATGACACGGTGGTGTTCACGGGCAGCATGCAGTAGAAATTCTCAAACACAAAATCAGGTAAGAAGATCATAATCAAAGGTGTAGCTTTTTGTCAAAAAGGTCAGAAAAACTAAAACTGAAAAAAGGTTTTAGCTAGTGTCTGAGTTTAAAAGATAACAACAAATAATAATACAGTTGAGGCTATGTCCTATATTTTAATAGAAACCTGATGAGCAGTGTACGATTCATTCCATGCAAGGACCCCTAAAGATTAATATTTGACTTTTTCAGTCAGAGCACACAAACACTGAAGGCTGCTTGCTGCCTGTGTGTTAAGTCCCTGCAGTGGTACGCATATTTTACCCTTTGACGTAGTATTTATATTTACACACTTTTCACTTAATAAACAATTATATCTCCAAAGGGAATTAAAAGAGCTTTAAGGCACTGCTACAACTAAACGTCCCCTTTGGAAAGGTGCAGATACATCCTGAGGGGATGCCACACTTTGTACCTTCAAGTAACAGAAGCATACTTTCATATGCAAAGACTATGAATACATACATATAAATCAATATGCATATATTTCATATAAATAGAAATTGTGCAGCTTTTTGCTGTCAGATAACTGTGTGTAAAAAAAAGGAAAAATTTAATAATTATCAATTTAATGAAACACTAGTCAAATAAGAACTACGGCTACTTTCTGTCTTCATTGCTTTACTGAAACAGTGACAAAAAGGTTCAGGTGACATCCTGTGATTTACTTATAAGATCCATGGTTATCTTTTACTCTGGTTTACTTGATGAATGCAATCTCTAAAAAGCGGGGTCAAATTCTTTGTATGGACAAACGATGACGTTTCTTATTCTGAATTTGCAGTCATATTTTGGACACATTATTTGAAAAAGCCATACATCACATGGTCACCATGCCACCCTCAAAGTTTCTTAGTGTTAAATCTCATAAGTTTGTCTTTACTGTAGATCTCTAGTGTGGCTACTGTCTTTGCTTCTATTTCAGGGCAGTGGGTAGCATATCTGTTTCATCTTTGAAAATTTGCAAAGTGTAAATCAACAGGCAAGAGGCTAGGCACAATCTGAATAATACAACATTAGTAATATTAGTATGTCAGACTATGGGGGATGTGTGTTGTCTACACTGTTATGCATGGAAAACAATAGGATCCTCACTAAATCCAAAAACAAAAAATGACCTTAAAAGAAACATCACCTGCTCATTGCAGTGTGAATGATTTATATCCATATTTTTAGTCTTTAAATCCTAGAAAACAATGGACTCCTACACTTGCAAGCTTGTAGCTACAAACAAACAAGAACCATTTTTATGTATTTTATGGCCAATGGTCTATTTTGGTGCTGGCATTTACATTTCTTCCAGAGTAAATGAGTTGATGCCTTTATTTCTTCTTGTTTATCTTAAAATGTACCTGTGTGCTTTTGTGACATATGGATAATACAATTCAACTGAACTGTCAGCAATTTTAATTGACAGGTATTTATTTATTTTCTGTTGTGCTAACTTTAAAACACCAAAAAACACTGTTAAAATGAAAGTTATTAATAATGTGCACTGGAGCGATGCCACACTAAATATGTATGTTGTGTTCTGAAAATCTTATTTCACCACCATCATCTGTCAATCACATTTTCCCATAGAGTCTGTATCTTTATCTTTTTGTGGGTTGCTGGCTTGATCTCAGTGTTCAAAGTTGTCAGCGATTCCATAAGACATTATTAGAGCACAGTTGGACATTACTGAGTCTTATTGTATTACCAACCAGGCACAACTCCATTTCTTATGAGATGTTTCAGTGGCACACTGAGGTCATGAGGATGCATAAACATCACATCACCCACGGTTTCACTACATTCCCACACAGTAACTATGTGTATGTCAACCAGTGTAGTGTGGCCATGGTGAGAACATTACAATGCAAAAACACAATAACACCAGTATGTTGGTGAAGAGTCTGAGTTAATCTAGGTGAGGGTATGTGGAGGATGAAAAGTTATGTTAAGACATTTGACTAAGTAGCTTCTACAGTCTGCAGAAAGTTGGAGATAGCACTTAAAACTGGGATCCTGATGTCAGCCTTTGCAATTCTATAACAGCAAAAATATTCAACTGAATTAAACTAACATATCCATGTGTGGATGTAACCTATTCTCTGTGCGCAGCTTGTTTGTTATCCACGTTCACATATAAAGAGATGAACAGTCAGTCTCTGTTTAGACAGTGGTGCATATGGTCTCATGATTTTCCTCTGTCATATTTAGGATTCAAGCTTAACAATGCAGAGCAGAAAGAGATACTGTGTAAAACATGCCAGATAAAAGTCGTCACAGAGAAAGAAATGCACTGCGTACTACTTGGCAAGAGACATGACTGGTGGGAACTCAGGAAATGATATGCACTCAGGACAAGAGATGCCAGCTGTCTTTATGTAATCTGTGATAACTAAACAAGTAGAGCCATTTTTTATTATGTTACAATCGCACAAAAATCATCCATGCAGCCCTAGTTGGACACCTCAAATGTGACTAAATCCACATCTACAGTTTAAAATCCAACACATCAACTTCAAGAATAGAATGTTCACTTGTATAATATATCCAGCCTCAGTCTAAAAGTGACATGCACAAATGATGAATGAATGAAATGATGAAACATACCATACCATAGTCCTAGACATTTTTGTAAAGATCTTCATAGTTGTATCACAGTGCTCATATTTCATACATCCTTTGAAGGTTGTATTTGTGGCCGAGTCATTTTTTGTGTTGATTAAATACATTGTTGAACCAGTCACTCTCTGACCAGACCTAAGTGTTTCTTACTACAGACTCTGTGGAAATTAGAAGCTGGCTAACTAACAGCACCATATGGATCGGACAGATGTAGGTGCCACCACCAAGGGACATGATGAACTATTTATATGTTTCGCTTTTCACTCTCTCCTTCACTCTAAACCGCCGGGCTGTGTAGTCTGAGCTTTAGTGGAGAAAGCAGCAAAAAAATCCACTCAGGTAAATTATTCATCACAAATCTTGCATCTAATAGGAGAAATTCAAAGTCTGCGGCATGTGGCCCAACAACAGCTTAAAAAAACTGGCATAAAATTTGTTAGGATCAAAGTGACACAAGCCAGATTATAATTGAAGACACTAAAGGCGGTGACATAGCTCTGCTTAATGATCAAAGACAGACTAACAAGCAGCGCAATCAGTCAGGACCAGCTGCCACACAAAGCTGTTCCAGCAGGCTGGGCCGAGGCGATACAGGGCAGGAGCCAAGCATTCAGGGGCCCGCACACAGACAGATACGAGGCTATTAGTTTAAAACTGCACCAACAGCAGATAAAAGTGACAGCTTTGAATAAAGCTAATAAAAAACCTGCTTGTTCATCCTAGTACTTTTCTGTGACAGATAAAATCAAACATCAGAGATCCATGTTTGCAACAAAGACTAATGACAGGTGAGAAAGAACAGAGCTAACTTGTTACAGTAAACAGCTGTTGTGTTCAGTGCAGGCCCGACCCATGATGGCGAGTGGCGCTTTAGGCGACAGCCTAGTTCGCCTATGTCAAGATCCGGCACTAACTCAGCTAATAATTCTAATATTCAAGATTCAAAAAACTTAATTAATCTCAGAGGGAAATAATTTTTGCATGTTACAGCAGCTCTCTGTTCAAACAGATGAACCTCTAACAGAAAAGATTACCACCAACACAAATACTAAATACTCAATTTACAGAACATAAATAGGTAATAAAATAATAAAAATGAATAAAAACAAGTTCGGTCAGATCAATCCAGTGTATAATGTAGTGGGGTTATCTGATTATAAATATAATAATGACAGTCCTCCCTCCTCCCCTTTACCGAAAGGAGAGGAGTTGTACAGTTTGATGGCCACAGGCAGAAATGATCTCCTGTGTCTCTGTGGAGAACTTGACATTCATCAGTGGTGAAAGCCACTGCTAACAAAAAAAAAACACAAATTTTTCACAAACATCTTGATTATCTTCAAGACTTTTGTGGACTGATGAGACTAAAGTTAAACTTTATGGAAGGTGTGGGTCTTACATCTGGCGTAAAAGTCACAGCATTTTATAAAAAGAACGTCCTGCTTCAGCACCTGAACGACTTGCTGCAGCAGAACAATTATCCAAAGCACACCAGCAAGTCAACCTCTGAATGGCTCAAAAAAAGAAGACTTTGGAGTGGCCTAGTCAAAGTCCAGAAGTTTGATTAACCTTAAAGGGTTGTCACATCATAAAACTTCACCTTAACTCCACTGCATAGTTTCTTGTGCACCTCCAGTAAGACCTTAAAACTATCAACAGAAAAAAATAGCTCCTTACTATGTTGCTAATATGTGCTGACATTTCATCCAGTGTGTGCTGGAATAGACTGCGGCTCTGCCAGGACACTGAGCAAATAAGCAAGCATAGACTATTCACCAAAGGTTTGATGTGATACAAAAAAGAGATACCATGATGCATTTTTAAAAAGCAAAAATACAAACGCCTTTCATTTGATGTTTGAGACTGGAGTATAAAACAGTGGAATGTGGCCTGACCCATTTAAACAGTTTTCTCACAGAGGCGCATGTAACAGAAAACAAAAGCAGCACTTTCCATCGTACAAAGACAGATCTGCAGCAGCTCACACCCCATATTCCCACATGATAGCTCCTCCCAGTTTAGCTGGTGGCATGTAGCCACCAGGGCCACAGTGAGGGCTACCATATGCTGCACAGTGGGGTAATGTGGGAGCTACAGATCCTGACTCAGTTTTAGGCTTCATTACATCCGTAGCATGAGCCGGAGAAGAGGGCAGAGCTCTGCTGCAACAGCTCTGTCAGAGACGAGCAGCAGTGGATTCAGTGAGCCAAATCTTTCACTTCACTCGCTTTTATTCTGTTTCACAGGCTCCAAACTCTTGTTCAGCCTCGAAAACATGCAATTGTGAAGTCTGCAAGAAGCCAGGAATACCTGGGTTTGGGCGCTGGAGAACTGAGGCTGCTGCCCAAAGAGAGTTTCTGTTATAGAGAATTAGGTTAATATTACTCAGCCATTGATTTTCCTCTGGATGCTTCTTATCAATGTTTAAACAGCATTTTAAGCAGAAGTTGATTTTTTAATCTTTAAAAAGATTCGAAACTAGAGCATGTGTTTCTGTCCTCACTGTGCTCGGCTCCCTGCAGAAAGAGAGCGAGAAAACTATCAGTAAATGTAATGTTTTATTCACAGTCGCTTCTCTTCATCATCCTCACCCTCCTCCCTTACCCACAAAATATCAGAATCTACTTCCGCAAACTGAAATGTAGTTTCATGACACTCTGGGCAGCCACTGAACCCCTGACCCCTTTGTTGATGTTCCCTGCTTGTGCAGGTGCATGCTTCTAAGCCAGACTGCGAGTGGATTTGTATGCAGCATTGCAAGAGTTTGATCTACATAGCAGCTCTGGCTGAATGAGGGGCGAAGGAGGGTCAGATTTCCAATCCCGCTCATGGGCAGACAGAATTGCGACTCTGGAGTCAAAAAGGCACGCTGAGTGGCAGAGTGGAAGATGAAGCTCCTGCAGCTCAAGCAGTGTCAGCATGTGAGGAAATTCAAACATGAGGCAGTTAACTGTGGATGACTTCAAATTACAAACCTGAAAAAAACATTTATCAGGATATGGCTGACAATAAATTAACAGGTAAATGTTGACAATTATACCTGCTGTACTAATTTGTTTTGTTTGTTCATTAGTTTGTAAAAAACACACTGAAACTATAACTCTAGACAATACTAATATGATCAAGTGATTAATATGTGGGGTTTGTGTGACAGTGATATTATTAGTATTAGCTAATGTAGTTTATTTTGTAAAAAATAAACTTACATCACTTAAGCTTTAAATAAAAAACTTCAAGTCACATTCTTGTGATTATAAATAGTGTATCACTATGTTTTTTTGTCATGTGTCCACAAGCAGGAAGTTGTGAAAGATGTGGGCAGCCACCTCTGATGTGTCCACATGTTAAGCATGCAGGTTCATTTAGCAATGCAGTTTTCTCCACCTCCAGGCAAAAATGTGAAAAAGCATTTCCCACCACCATCCTTGCTCTTGTAAGTCTGTAACTGAAAATCCTCTTTTGATAAGTGGTGTCTGGGTGGGAGCTGCATCACCTCCCATGACAAATAGCACAACAGCCAGGTAAGCAGCACCAGGGGGAGAGGTCCTGGGTAGCACTTACATTGTTCTAGTCACTATTACTCTCCCCAAATCTTATCCAGCATACACCCCACCATTGCTTCATTAACTCATAACCTATGATAGATAGATGTTTATAGATGATCTGTCATAGTGAACTTATTGTACAGGGTGAGGCTGTTGGCAGGAAGGACTTCCTGTACCTTTCTTTATCACAGCGGAGCTGAAGAAGTCTAGGACTAAAGCTGCTCTGCTGTTTGACCAGCATGTTCCCCATGATGTTCAGCAGTTTGATAAGCAGCCTCCTCTCCACCACCTGCTCTAAAGGTTCCAGTGAAGTCCCCAGCACAGAGCCCGCCTTCCTGATCAGTTTGTTGGTGTCTCTGGCTCTGATGCTGCTGCCCCAGCACACAGCAGCAAAGAATATTGACCTGGCGACAACAGACTGGTAGAAGATCTGCAACATCTTGTTACACACATTAAATGACTTAAGCTTCCTCAAGAAGTAGAGTCAGCTCTGTCCCTTCCTGTACACAGCTTCTGTGTTACATTTCTAGTCCAGTCTGTTGTCAAGGTGGACACCCAGGTATTTGTACCCCACCAGGACAACAGACTGGACTGGAACTGAATTACTGATTTCCAGACTGTGCTGGTACTTACATGACTACATGGTAAATTCCAATTCTCTCAGGAGCCTTGCCTACCTACCTCCAATGGTCTTGTTATGGACAGACTTGGTTACAGTTGTTTTCCCTTTGCTAATAACCAGTCCCGGAAAGCAAAGTACCTGCAAGGGAAGAAATAAGCAAAGATAAGTTACTCCACTGTTTGTGCTGTGGGAATCTCATGTTTGGTTTTTGGTGGGTTGCGTTGCCATGGTAACTCAAATTGCCATTTGACCACAATAGGGGAAATGTCATGATTAAGCCGGTCGTTTTGATGTATAACGTGTGGTAGATATCCACTGGTAAAATACCTTTAATAACTGGTCTCTTCTTTCTTTCAGCTGATGTTTGGAAGACTAAATGGAAAGCATTAAGGGATGCTTTAAAAAAAAAAAAAACATTACAAAAACAAAATCTGTCAAGTGGATTACATGTTGGCTCCACTAAAAACAAAGCAGGTGTGTATTAAAGCATTTAAAGACATGTAATTTTTATGAAATGATTTAATTAGAGGGTGGGTGACTATAGCAGTACTGTAATTTTTCAGGCATATTTTGAAGGTGTTTGAAAGTGTCTTAAATGAAATTGAAACTATGAAAATTAAGAGTTCCTAGTCCCTTTTTTCATTGGGGATTTTAATCGTCTAATTTGTCATTTTATTTTTGCCTTTTATTATATAGTTTAAAAAAGTTCTAAGTTATAATGTATTATAGCCAAATTGAAGGTGGAAGGCATTGACATACAATGACCTGACCTAGTCAGAACATAAATAGATGAGATGATCAGTGGCTTAGTATGACGTGTTCTTCGTTATTTGATTGCACTTGCACAATCAGTCTGTGTGACATATTACCCTCAGACCCTCATAAGTAACTTGTGGCAATATTTAATATTATAACAGTCACAGTGTCTGAAAGCAAGATTATGCTCTGTTGGACCAGTTGAATCTGTTGTTACTGATTGCATTAGTAAGCAGGTAATTAATAACATCTAAGCGATGGTGAAGCCTGATGCTTCATAGCAGAGCATTTAAACTGATAGGAGCTTGGAGTCTGTGTCTGTGGCGCCACAGCGACGCCTGGTTAAAGATAAGATTGATTTAAATAGGCTCCAAATTTCATTGAAAACATTACTACACCGACTCGACATGACTCTGTAAAATAAAGTAAAATAATATTAGGATGTTTTTGGCCAAGAGAGGAACTGAAGATGAATGGAAATGGAAATGATCAGAGAGGATTGATAAATGATTCATGAGGGCTGGGCTCAAAGCAGAAGACAAAGTTAGACTTCACCACCACCGTGTTCCTGTAGCAAGACAAGTCTACGACGCTAAGTGTGTGATTTCTCTATAATTGGCTGCCTCTGTTGTCGTGTGGTTAACAGCCCCAGTGGGAGCCAAGCTCTGATCATCCCACTGTTACCTCACCTTTCTTCCCCTTACTCTTTTCCACTTCAGCCTCTTCCTTTCCTTCCTTCCTTACCTCCTTCCTGCCTCCTGTAGCAGACCCTGTCTCACCAACAGGGTCCACGCTTCAATGTGCTGAATTGTCTGACAAGTCTTAGACAGAGATTCGACCAGTGTCAGCAGAGCAGGACACACCACAAAAACCACGTGGAGAGATGGGCCTGACATCGGCCAATGGTTTAATGTGTCTTTATTTGTTTACTGATGGGAATAATGTCTCACTGTACAATAACTTTTGGCAAATAATTGTTAGTTCCAGAGTATAATATAAATAATAATATATAATAATCTGTTGTTGTCAACAGAGTAGACGCTCAAGTTAAGGTTGAGGTTTTTGATTTGGCTTCCAGTACTCTTTGCTCCTTGGACAGATCATGCCACAGAATAAAACGATATAAATATTCATAAAAATATTAATGAAGTTAAAGATTTTGTTACACTGAAAATCAACATATCATTTTTCAATCACAGTCAAATCAGAAAAAATGGTGTTCACACCAGAGATTCTGTATTGAGAACAGTCTTGTATGGCAATAGAATGATTCGTAAGCCCGCAAGCGACCCGTGAAACATCAGTGAAGTGATAGTATTAAGACTTGCTGCATTAATTATGAAAAGCTTTTACACACCATGTTTGTTATGTATCTCAGTGGTCTGTAGTCTTTAACCTCTTGGTGAGCAGTGGCCATTTCACACTGTACTGGAGGCTCAGAGATGTGCATAATTTTCCACCCACATACAGCCTTTGGACAAGACGAGCACTAGGGTTAGTGCAGCATGTTGACCTGTATACTAACAATCTACATTTGATAGAACTAAAGCATCTGGATCAAATCAGGCTGTTTCTTACCACTATAACTATAAAAGCACAATAATATTAGTGATTTGGATTGCAGTGGAGGTTTCTTTCACCTGCACAGAAGGAGTGTTTCCACGGCAACTGTACTGTATTCCTGTTTGACTGTGAGAAAATATTCATTATTTTGCCCTTCATCAGAAATTGGAGGTGCTTCTTGTAACAGTCAGGAAAGATTCACATTCCTTCCATGTCCCAACCCCCCTAATTTAGCTAGCTAGCTGCAATCAGCAGAAATTCCAGGTGTAGATCACTTTATGATTAGATGGTGCACATGGCAAACAGTGGAACTGTGAATAGTGAGGACACTGGGATCCACTAATCAGCAACATCATCATTAATAAGATACTTCTTCTTGCAGATACAAATCTGGATGCCTGGCTGATAACTGGTTGGCAAAAACTGGAGTCTGCCAGAAACTTTTAATTAGCCTCAACTATATAGAGATCCAATTTCACACTCACACATCCAGGTAGGAATTATACACACACATGCACCCAGACAGAGTCAAGACACACATGGATACACAAAAACACACTGTAATAAAGTCAGTGCTATTTTTGCACCCCTGTTCATTTACACTAAGAAGGAGAAAAGGTAGACGCACACACATTTACACGCGCTGGCACATTTAGTATACACTCTCCCAAACCAACACATGCACAGGTGCAATCTCTCTACATGTGGCCTGATGAACAATAGCAGCTCTTGTCTGTGTTTGAAGAATTTCATTATCCAATTACGTCTGTGCCGTAATAACTCCCAACACACTGAACTGTGAGTGTGTGTGCACACTCCAGCACAATAGATCCATTAACAGAAGCTCAACGTTTGCTGCAGCACAGGCAAGACACAGCTATGATTTTTATTACTAGCTCAGGAAAACAGGTTTGGCATGAAGAACTAGACATCTGGAGCTGATTCCATCGAGTGAAGAGTTTGCCCGATAGGGCTTTTCGGCCTAGACCAAACCAGTGTGGTTCTCGTTCACAAACCATAATTCCATAATTCAAATACAAACTATAAAACCCAAAAATTTTGGTGATTATGATGTTGACATCACTCATCTTACTAAAATGTTCAACAGCTGAAAGCAACTCTACCAAACCTTACTTCAGCAGTTAGAGCATCTAATGAGACTCAAAACACCCTCTCACCATAAACAGTTTTTACTCCATGACTAATCAAGCAGATGAAAAGCCTGGAGGTGGTTCTGAGTGTTACATTTGCATTTGGTAGCTGCTCAATGGAATACTCAACATGAGGTCCAAAGAGTGAAGGAGGCCGTCAAGGCTGAAAAAACTAAAAAAACATCAGACAGATAGCAGAAATGTTGGCAGTGCAGTTTGGCACTTTGTAGTAAAGCATTTCTATTATCATTGTTCCATTATTTCAGAGAGGACATAGTAACAATAGCAGCTAAGCAAATTTAGTCTCACCATGACTCCAGTGGTGATCAGTTAACATAAGATCAGATATACAGATGACAACCATTATCCATAATATCTAATATTTAATATGTAAGTGTCTTCATGTCTGTATAAAGTTATAAAGAGACTTCCATCACCTTACGTCCTCTTCCGTTCTTTAATTCTAATTTAAATTATGCACTGTTAATTCACACTTTTATTCAGCATGCAGGGTTGAGGAGGAGAGAGTGGAAGGAGATCTGCAAAAGAAAACAGGCACTTATTTTAATTCTAGATTGCCACAGTTTTCAGGTTTGCTCTTGGCAAACTCACACATGCAAAAACAATATTGCGTCCAGCAAAACGCACATTTAATAAGACTAGTGTATGGTCACATTAACCAAACAAAAACACTATTAGAAACACACCAGACCTTGATTTTCTTTATTTTTGCTTTTTTTGCCTCTTAGCCTCAGTGTTCTCCTGCCCTGTGGCACACGCACACACACACACATACACACACCCTGTGTCTCCTCTGTATAAAGCATTTGTTAGGATCACTACCTTGTTACCTCACTTGAGTTGTCAGCTGTTTCCCTGTTCTTGGATTTTTCACTTGGTATTTTTCGCTTTCTTTTTTTTCTGATGGACTCTTTGCTTTTTTACACTGCCTGTTTGTTTTAGTCCCTAGCCTGGACTCTCATATTGCCTCTGGTCCCTTCTCTTGCAGTTTTGGCCCTTTGATCTCAAAGCAAGCTGGTTATTTGATTTGTTACAATGAAGTGTTGGGGGCCCCTGTGACCTCAAGCTTCAGGGCCAACAACACATAGTGCTGCTGCTGTTTAATTTGAACTAAAAATCAAATAAAAAACTTGTCTGCGCTGCCCTGGCCAGTGTTTTCATTATTATATTCTGTCAATAATACCCCTGACATGATTGATCAGAGCAACAAGAGGGCTGTATTTGCCCATATTTAGCATTTAGGAGGTGTTTCTATAAGTAGACAAGGCAGTACTAGCACAAGCAGATGGAACAGTTGAGCCTGATCATTGTTCAATGGGTAAATCCATGTATGCGCAGCTTATATATCCATTTTCTTCTAGGTACAGACAGTTTGTCCACACACTCATTTAGAACTTGTTTTAGGCAGGCTTTGATAAATGAGGCCCCTGGTGTGGCATCCAAAGGAATATCCAGCATTTGAATTAGGGGTCAATTCTTTCAGAGCAGGAGCTGTTCTTAAGGTCGGCGTGGCTGTAAGTGGTGGCTGAAACCGAAGGAGCCTGTTGATGACAGCTGCTGCAGGCTGGGGGGCGAGAACCATATATGTCAAATATTAGCTCTTCGTTGGCTCTTCTCATTGTCAAAAGGACATACATGAATTCTCAAACATCTTACTGTAAAAAACAATAGACCGAAAGACATAAGTGGATGTAAGTGCACTTTTGCCCTTTTGGCAGTGAGTGTATTGTGAAGAAAGCCTGTGAATAGCATTTGATTTAAAATGGCTGACACTACATTAAATGCAAGTCAATCAACTATGTCGAGTCTAAGAAGAGCTTGCATAGCAGTATACCAGGCATTTAGTATGTCTTTTCCTCCTTCACCTTTTTAAATCTTTCATTTACACATTCTTCTCTCTCTTAGTGTTTGTCTCACTTGTTTCTGTCCACTGAGTCAAGAAGAAACAAATGCACTGACTAGTGTCACTTGGCAGGATGATGCTAATTATTAGTAAATTCCACAGATAAAAGAAGCCAGTTCTAGAGATTTGCTTTATGTGAATGTTAAAGTATCAAAGTATCCAGGCACAGAACCTTGTGGAACTCCATAATTAAATTTTGTGTGCATGGAAAAGTTATCATTGTCATGAACAAATTAGAATTTGTCTAATACATGTATCTTTGTTTCTTATGTGGTCAAATGGTTAAGTAGCTGAAATCTTGTAGTACAATTAATAAATGTTCATGAAGTTCATAATGTAATAATTTGTTCATATTTTCATCAGAATTATTAATTGTATTGGTTATATTTAAGCAATACAATAAGTTCATGAAAATTATTAAAATGATTTTTAATTATTTATACATGTGATTTAGACAAATGTAATGAGACCTAGATGCGTGTGCTTAATGTCGAAAAAAGAAATGAAAATACTGATGGATAAGTACCTAGTAGGTTGATCACTTCATCTTTTATTCTGTCAGCTTGATTTCGTAGTCAAAACCATTGCGATGGATGTCCATTTATTGATAGTAATGAGTATAAAAACCCTATTAATGAATAATTAACTAATCCCTGAATGCAACTTCAGAAAGGAAGGTTATTTCACCAGTTCTTTATCTTGCTTGCACTTTTCCTTTCACTAGTTTCACAAGTTATCAAAATAATGTGGAACTAGTACAACCTCGGATGTCTTCCACACAAGTAGACTTTTTCTAACCTCAGCTCAGACTGAAGTTTGCCAGATGATGTTAAACATCTGGTCTGCACTATGAGTCTTCAGCTCTCTGGAGCTGATTCCACCAGGGTGTGCTGCCTTCCCCACCTAGAACTCAGCTGTTACTGCCTCATCTTGCCCATTAAGGTAGACAAAGAAGTGGTGACCTAACTACAAAGGGTTGGGGCAAAGCTAAGAAAAAATGCAGGCAAGTCAGATGCCTTGTTCAGCTCTTTGGAAAGTTATACTCAGCTTATTGGAGCTCTTGACATCTCCCTCTTGGTCATTGATGGTTTAGATTCATAGATGTTGCTCATGTCTCTACAGACCTTACTCAAATTGTTGTGCTGCAGTCGATCCTCCATCCTTTGGTGACAGTTATCTTCCCAGGATTTGTGACAGTCTACTTCAGTCTTTTGCTCTCACATCCATCACTGCAGCTCTGGGGAACATGAGGCAACTTTATGCATGCAAAACTTTTTATAGACTCAGTGTGATAACACATTATTGTAGCTGTGAAAAGTGTCCCCACTGTGCCCTAAAGACGGGGCTGAGATAAGCCTTTATATTTTCACATTTACACTATCTGCACTTCTCCACTAATCTGCTCTGTCTTGGCTGCAGAAACTATTACTATTAAACTATTACTTGCTCTTATTAACGCACTGTATTTGTAACAAAATAGCTTTTCCTTGTTCTGAGCAACTGTTGAGTAAAGGTTGTGTATAAATGTTCTTTTCTTCATCCCTGCTGTATACATTACAACATTTCATTAACTACTGCAATAGTGCTACAGTGGAGGAGTTACAGTATTTCCAATGTCTGTGACTATGACCCTTCTTATTTTCACATGTTGTCCCCTCTCTTTACTTTCATGTCAGACTTGTCCTGTCCTTTGTTCCAGTTACCACCCGTACATGTGCCACACTTCCACGCTCTACATTAAGCAACTTCATCGATCACGATCAACACACCCCTTTATTGGAAACCTGTTGTTGATTGGATGCTGCAGCTGATCACACTGATGTGAAACCACATCACAACACCAGCCTTGCTTTATACTGAAGTACACTGATAACATAGAACCAATATAGGAGTAAGTAAAATATTTTATTTTACTTGTTTTCAGATTCATCATGTGGATCTGTTCATTTCAGTGTCACATAGCCGCAAACAATGTTCTTTATACACTAGAAACAGACTGGGTATAAATTGATACAATATATTTACAATCATTGTTTAAATTGTTTGAGTTAATAATATATTTCTTATAATCATAATCAGGATTACAACAAAAAACAATAAATTTTTGCAAATAATAAATAAACATGCACAAATAAATCAGCAGATTTTTCTGTTCAAACGTACTGACAGACTGAAAAGATAAAAAATCATTGTGTAGACTCTCATAACTAACTAGATTTAGCAATTTCCGGAAAAATCGCGTGGGAGAGCTGGCCTGACGCATGGCGGGGTGCTGGCACTGCGAGGGGGGACGTGTCACGCCACGCTGGAGGGACACAGGCAGGGGTCGTGGTGGGGTGCACACGCTCCACGGGGGAACGCTACGCGGGTGGGGGGGGCACATGAACCACAAGGTGGGCGGGATCAGTCGCTGCAAATGTAATGGATTAATTTGTATATGTATATACATATTTGGGTTTTTTGTTCATGTTTCTGATTAGATTTTTGATTTCACTTAGTCTGCTGCTGTGACATATGAATTTCCCCCTTGTGGGAATAAAGTCTCTAATCTTACCTCACCTTATATCTCATACATTTGTGTAGCCACTGTGTATTGAGACTGTGCTGCAGGGCACCTTTGCCTGGGTCAGAAGTCACTGTGATCATGCCAGAAGCTCTGGGCACTTGGAGCTGTGACGTGCAATCTGATTTTCTCCAAGGCCTCCTGGAGCTCCGACATGATTGAGTAGCTGATGCGTCTGCAGTGGAGCCATACAGAATGAGGATGGAGCTTGATGCCTTGCTTACTAACTCCTTGCATGTTGCATGGGTAGGGTCTGTGGCATCAGTAGCATGGGACGGATATGTTGTTAGCAGCCACCGCGCCATGGAAAGCACACTGGTGTTGATAATCCATGAGCCTCTCCATCATTGTGACTGTAACAGATGGATTGAGCAGAGCACTGCCAAATGATTATAGACAACAAGAAACCAACACCAGAACTTCAGAAGCACCCAACATATGATTCACGTGTGTAGCGTTGCACTTGAACTACGCACAGTAACAGTAATGGTACACTGTCTGCCATTTAGAGCTTCTCTATTCAGTTCTAAAACATACACCAATGTGATACGTGTCATAGTGATGCATTGTTGCAAACATCTGTTTTCCTTTCAAAATAAAAGCACTATGTGGAGAAGTCTGATTACTAAAATGAAAACATTTTCTCTGTTGAAATTTGGCCATTAATCTCACAGAGGAATTGATTTTCAGCATTATTGGTGCTATGTGAAGCCTCCAGGCAGTTTAACACAATCAAAACTGAACTTTCACCCACACAGAAGTTTCTGTGCATCAGATAATGATTTCTGCAGCTCTTCCCACTCCCATCTGATTTCCTGCTTTATGACTCAGAGGAGAATGAGCTTTTCGCTGCTGCGTAGGCTTCTTGCAGTGTGGAGACTTTATTTGTTTTGTCTGAATGAATGAAAATTGTTGCAGGTTGTATAACCTGAGGTAACCACACACTGTACACCCTCATTCACTGCTGTTTAGGTCTTGCCGTTGCTGTTCTTTGAAAGCTGCTTCTGGGTGAGCGTCTACAAACAAAATACTGACCAAAACAACTCTCATAGCAGAAACAGAATTTTCCTCTAAATTGAAATCACAGGGAGTTTTCAGCACTACGCATAATCAGAGGTTTCCTGAGGACCACAGGATGTGAAATACACCTGGGAGCTCGAAATTTAGAAAAGTTCTGATTCTGAAAATGAGTTGTTCAAAGTTCAACAGGGTCACACAGAAAACTCTGTCTCTGTTGTAATGAGACAGGCTTTAGTAGAGAAACACAGAGCTGGGACGACATGTGAGAGCTTGCAGCTAAAAAAATCTTTTCATCTTCACATGCCAATCCAACAACCAAAGAGACCCCACTGTGATTGTAGGCGATGCCTCATACTGTTTACCCCTTTCTGTCGCGGAAGCATTCTCTACATCATCTCTGACACATTTCTAGCATTTTGTACATTGGTACATTGTTCTGCATAGGTACACATTGCTACACAACTGAGAAACATCACCTGTCTCCAAGGTGTCAAGCAGGACACTTCAGATTTCATTACTGCTGTGTCACATCTGCTAGCATGACGTACGGGTGAGGCAGAGCGACCTGACTGAAACATGGCACACCGCAGCAGTAGTATTTCAGTCTCGTGCCACACTCAGTGGATGTCTGTCCTGCTCCAGAAAGGACTTCCTGTGAGAGGTAGACAGAAAGAGACAGAGGTTTGAGAGCTCTTAATATTAATACTTTTCATTGCCAAGACAAATTTTACATTTGTTTCACTGCCAATTTTGGGATTTCAGAGCCAAATACATAAAGCCAAATTTTTATGTAATTTAAGTTTTTCCTTGTGAGATTTAACCCTTTCTACATGAGGGTCTATGCTGTGGTCAACATGTATGAGCTAAGTCTAAACCACTTGATTATAATGTCTCTGGAATATGACTTTGTCAGTTTAATTTGACATTCTCAAAGAAAAGCAGGAATAAAATAGAATAGAATAGAATAGCCTTTATTGTCATTGTACAGGGAGTACAACGAAATTGTGGGTAAGAATAGACAATGTACTGTAAGGCTAGGTATGGTTCAGGGACCCGATTAAGATGCCAGACACAAACTCTCAGTTTGAAGTGTTTTATTAAAATTGGGGGCTAGTAGGGGCGTCTGGAAGGAGGGCTGAGTCTTGAGGTGATTTGGACCGGTACGGGCGGGATCTGAGGAGGAGAGGTAGAGTGAGACAGGTGACAATTGGCGAGTGACAGAC
>JAUYWH010000020.1:1472156-1485146 GCA_034779795.1 Ctenopoma multispine
GGGTCTAACAATCTGGCAAGGGTAGTGAGTCCAAGGAGCAGTTTATATAGGGGCAGGTGAGCACAGGTGAAAACAATAAGACTAATGAGGGTGAAGCAAGATGAGCTTAGGGTGTGGAGAACCGGGGAGCTTAACAAAATAAAAGCCCTGGGCAGGAATGGGAACAGGATCCCTGACATGTACAGTATTAATAAATAGAAAGTAAAATAACACGAGGAATAAAAATAAAAATAAAATGTAATGGCCCAGGGTCGCAGTTCGGTGATCTTTGTAGTTGTGTCATCGGATCTGCGACCTTATGTCTTGCTCACTTGGGTGAAGAGAGGGGCTGAACTGTCAACTAATCACCACCTGGTGGTAAGTTGAATCAGATAGCGGGAGAGGCTGACGGACAGACCAGGCAGGCCCAAATGTATAGTGAGGGTCTGCTGGGAACGTCTTGCAGAGGAAGCCGTCAGAACGATCTTTATCTGCCACCTCCGTCAGAACTTCAGTCTAATCCCGAGGTTGTGTGGAACCTGCGGGGTGTGCTCCAAGAGTACGGGGTACATGGCTCGTTGCTACAAGCCATTAAGTCCCTGTACAGGAGGAGTAGGAGCTTGGTTTGTATTGCCGATAATAAGTCAGACTCGTTTCCTGTTGAGGTTGGACTCCACCAGGGCAGTCTTTTGTCACTGATTCTGTTCATAAGTTTTATGGACAGAATTTCTTGGTGCAGCCAGTGGTGGAGGGGGTCCTGTTTGGTGTCCTCAGAAGCTCATCTCTGCTTGTTGATGTTGTTTTGTTGGCTTCATCCAGCAGTTACCTTCAACTCTCACATGGAGCAGTTTGCAGCCGAGTGTGAAGCGGCGGAGATGAGAGTCTGGGTTGGGTACAAGGTGCTGCCTCAAATGTAGGAGTTCAACTATCTCGGGATCTTGTTCACGAGTGAGGGACTGGGCTTCCCTGCTTAGGCTGCTGCCCCCACGACCCGACTCCAGATAAGCGGTTGTTAATGGATGGATGGATGGTAATGGCAATATATACACAATGCAGTAATTTACAGATGTTGGTAATTTACATGAATAGATTTTACTCATTTAGTCCTTTGTTGTTTATGTGTGCATATGTTAGGGGTTGTTCGAAGTCCTGATGGCCTAGGGGAAAATCTGTTTGTGAGTCTGGTGGTGTGAGACCTGATTGACCTATAGCACCTTCCAGAGGGTAGCAGGTCAAACAGGTGGTGGGCAGGATGTAAGGAGTCTCTGGTGATGGCTTTAGTTCTCCTGAGGCAGTGAGATCTGGCTGTGTCAAGGAGGGCAAATGGCAGCCAATAATATTTTGGGCGGTTTTTATCTGTCCTCGGCTGTGGAGCCTATGTACCACACACCCAGACAGTATGTGAGTACGCTTTCCACAGAGGAATGGTAGAAGGCCAGCAGGAGCTTCTTGTCCTGAGAACCTGTAGGAAATGCAGCAGTCGCTGAGCCTTCTATACTAGAACCTTTGTGTTATGATTCCAGGAGAGGTCAGCTGAACTGTGGGTGCGTGTGAGTGTGGTCTTTTGTATGCTTCCTGAAGTCCATAATCAGTTCTTTTGTTTTAAGGACATTCAGTGTCAGGTTGTTCTCTGAGCACCAGAGAGACAGTTTCATTACCTAAGCCCTGTATGCTGTCTCACCCCCATCTGAGATGAGCCCAACCACTGTGGTATCATCCGCATAGTTGATGATTTTATTGGTTAGGTTAGTTGGAGTGCAGTCAAAGGTATACAGGCCGTACAGTAGAAGGCTCAGCGTACAACCCTGAGGGGAACCAGTGCTGAGTGTGAGTGTGGAGGAGACGTGGGAGCCGAGTCTGACAAATTGTGGACATTGTGTGAGGAATTGTTTAATCCAGATGCAGGTGGAGATGGGGACCCGCAGTCAGTATTGTGATCAGAATATGTGGAATGATCATGTTGAACGCTGAGCTGTAGTCCAGAGCATCCTCACATAGCTCTGCCGGCTTTCCAGTGACTCAGCGCTTTGTGCATTGTTACAGAGAACAGCATCCTCCGTGGATAGGTTCACTCTATAGGCGAACTGCTGGGGGTTCAATGAGGAGGGGAGACAGCAGTACCTGATGTTTTGGGAGACCAGTCGCTCTAAGCACTTCATGATTACAGACATGAGAGATATAGGTCTGTAGTCACTCAAAGAGAGTATGAGTGCTGGAGGTGTTGGGGTCCTGGAGAGGCATGTGAGTGTGTGGTGGTCTCAAAGTGGTCAAAAAAGTCGTTCAACTCCTCTGCCAGAGTGTCCCTGCTACTGCTGCTGGAGGGTAAGGGGCTCTGACCTCTGTAGTTGGTCATGGCCTGGATGCCCCTCCACATCAGCTGTGGGTTGTTGTCTAGCAGATAGCCCTCCATCTTTTTCCTGTAGGCCTCCTTTGCCTCATGGATGCCTCTCCTCAGATTGGCTCTGGCAGTGCTGTACATTGAGCTGTCCCTCATCCTGAAGGCTGAGTTGTGAGCTCTGATCAGGGCCCGGATTTTACTGGTCATCCAGGGTTTTCTGTTTGGAAAAACCTGGATGCATTTGTTGACTGTCACGTTTTCTACACAACTCTTAATGTAGAAAAGGACAGTCTCTGTGTGTGTTTCGAGGTCCTGATGCTTAAAGATGTCTCAGTCTGTGCAGGCAAAGCAGTCCTGTAGCTGAAGCATTTTCAGTTAATATTTGAACTTAATAAACCTGCATTGGCAAACACAACATGCAACTGGACAGTATAAATGTTTGTTAATGATATGCTTCTGTACATTTATGTATATATTCATTTAAAAAACATCTGATTCCAACTATACTATATTTCAATATTAACAATGTCTACACTGTATTTCTGATCAATTCAATGTTATAGAATCTCCGTTTTTATTTCAAAAAACATTGTCATATCTATGTGAGTCAAACTTTTGACTGGTAATGTATATGAAGTGCTCATCGTCTATGAGGATTCAGCAGCCACACATATTGACTCACAACCATTACAAAAACCAGAGCATAATATTACCACAGTGATAAGAAAAGTCTTTTAGTGTTTTAGTTTATTGTTAATCAGTAACAGCACAGTCTTAAGCATAAAATGTTTTACTTGTTTTAAGGCGACAAATAGAGCCCCAAATGCCGGCAGCCTAGGGACCCCTTAACTCCAGGTTTTCCAGGTTAATAGCAGAGAATGGTAGGGTGACTGTGTCCATGTAAAGTGCTTGAGGGAGGGAGAGGAGTGTTAGTCGAAGCACCCTTTGCATGCAGTTTAATTATTTTGCTAATATATTTAACATTTTTATACTACACTAATGTAGAATTATCATTATTACATGATAAGGTTCATGGAAGTGAAATATGCACACAGACAAATTCAGTGATCAAAAACAAAAAAAGGGTGCAGTAATAATGCTGAAGTACTGTGTGGAAGCCAAATGTGCCCACTCTTCTCAGTGAGTTGAGCCAAAAGATCTGTCTCAGTAAAAGTTTTCAAAAGTTGGACTGCATTAGCGAGTTACTGTAAACTGCGTTTATGTTCTCATAAGTTAGTACTTTCATTTCACATCAGTCTCACTGACACATGATGGCTACAGCCCTAGCAAAACTGTATTAATTTCCTGCTAATATTAACCCAATTTTACTACTTTTGCTAATTCACCGTAAAGGCATTTACCTTAATGTGTTTAAAGTTAAACTAGTGGGAAGTATTCGGAATTTTATAGCGCTATCTAGTTGGTAAGCAAGTTTTTTTCTGCAGATACTTTTGGCATTATAAATAAAGCTCCCAGAACAAATGTCCAGATCAGATATGGGTGGGATGAGCTGTTTCATGAACAGGTCCAAACCGGACCCCGCCTGGATGAGGCGCTTTATGAGCGAATCTGGGTAGAGTCTGATTTTTTACTTTTTTATTTTTTCTGGGAATGGATGAAAGGGCAGCACGGTAGGTGGAAAATAAGTTGTGTCTGAGGCCTCCACCTCTGTTGAGTTAGGGGTTGTTTATTTGCACATGGAAAGCTTCCCTTACTCCTCTCTCAAACCACCTGTCTTCTCTATCCAGTATTTGTACGTTTTGGTCCATGAGTGAGTGTCCCTTGTCCTTCAGATGAAGGTACACAGCTGATTCAGATCCAGAGGTGTTGCTCCTCCTGTGCTGGGCCATTCGCCTTTGTAGCGGCTGTTCCAATGTACTCTATTGTACATTGGAGAAACCAAACAGGGGTGGCTTTTACATCTCTCTCTCTCTCTCTCTCTCTCTCTCTCTCCCTCTCTCTCTCCCTCTCTCTCATACATATTCTCATGCATATTGTTCTAACACAGTAAATGATGTTGCTCTGCTAATGTTGATTACATGTAGTGTTTTAAAGTGAAACACTCATTACACATGATGACATTAGTCGTTTCTCACAGCAGATAGTTTCACATGAACACAGGTGTTACTAATTCTATTCATAAAGTTTCTGATCTATTTAAGTACAAAGCTGAATTAATATGATTGGTAACATCTGTTTACCTATGATCCATTTCAAAGTGCCTGCTGTGCATGTTATCCCTGTTGTTATCCCACAGTTACACACTGTTGCTTATTCAGTAATAATAACTAAAAAAATGTGTGACACTGTGAGACTACAAAAAGACAAACTGTGCAAAAGAACTGCTCGTTCTCACTTTTTATCTTTCCCCTTGATCCTCACTAAGTGGTGATGTGTGCACTAGTGGTTATACATGATGATTTTGTCAGTTTCTCACAGATTTTTAAAGAGCTGACTTAGTTTTAAGGTTAAGGTTAGAATTGGATTCATGGTAAGAGGTTAGGAAATGCATTGCACAAGTAAATGTCCTCACAAAGATTGTTGTATAAATGTGGGCTAGTTTCTGTGTGTGTTGTTCTGCTTGAAGGATGATAGATTAGTGTCGGGGTAAAAGGACTGTGGGAGGTAATGGTGGCGCATTCACGATGAGTAAAGAGGCTATAAGGCCAATGTGATGTTGTGGCCTTTGGCACTGGACTTAAATAGGCTTATTCTTTATGACTAATCACATACCATGACTACACACATACACACACACACAGACGCAGAAAAAGTCAAATAGGCTGCACACACTGCTGTCTCATCAGGTGAATACTTGACTAACTGGTTCTCTATGGGATGCACAGTGTTAACCCAGCAAAGAGGGGATGTAACTCAGTTTATGTCCACATTCATACCATGCAGTTAGTGTTTTATGCTGGCATCATTAACCAAAACCTTAAAACAGAACAGTCTGACAATTGAGTACTACACTGCTCCTAGCTGTTTCACAACTCTCTGTCAAACTATGTCAAAACTATTTCTATGAAAAAGAAATCACAAGACAAGCAACATTACAGTGGATATACTCTGGTCTCTGTCAGATGTCAATGTATATGATGTATAAAATAAATAGGAAGGAGATCTCGAGTGATCCTTTATTTTAACACTTCATGAGCTGGACAATGAAATAGGAGCAACGTGATAAGTCGGTGTAGCACTAGACCATTGTCATACTTAGAGTTATGCTTTTTTGCCTCTGTGCTGACAGAATTGAATGAGCTGATTAGATTTTGGTGGTTAATGTCGTTACCTGCCGTACATCTAAACATGGTATCTCTATGGTTTGAAGGAACGGGACTGATTGGATGAGTCATACAACTATGCATGCCTTATTTGGTGTGTTTTTTTTGTGTGTAGGAATCATATACAAGACCAGTCTTTGAGTCCCTTCTTGTTAGAATCACCTTTTCTCTGGGGGAGTGCCAAACAATAGATCAAGTGCAGTGGAATTCCTTTGTATTCAGTGACACAAACACTCTTCCCTTCCACTCAAAGCACTCCTCTCCACGTCTCTGTTGTCTCCCTCTGGTGGTCATTTTCACAGGAGGAACCCGAGGGAATTAAGCAAACGTATGCAAAACGCTGAAACGTATGTGTTGTGCCTGCTGTTTAAATATGGAAATGAAACATGTAAATAAGAGGGTGGGCAGGCGTCTTTGCATGCTGAAGCACGGCCCACAGGAGTTTCTGCACACTTTGATCTTCACTTTAAACCTCTTATTAGTGTGTGTGCGTGTGTGTGTGTGTGTGTGTGTGTGTGTGTTGCTTTAAATACAGTACAACCACGTATTCACATGTTGTAAACATTTGAAATCATCAATCACCAGCATCGTTGTGTCTGCGGTTTAACTGACATTCACAAGATTACAATCAGTGATGACCCTCATTCTTCACAGGAGAAATAATAGCAAAGCTAGTGAATGATTGGCAGTTGAAAATGTTAGCATGCCCTTCATAACGCTCAGCCTGATATTAACACTTCTGCTGATTAAGAAACCACATTTGTATCCAATTATACAGGCCTATGTTTCTACAAAACCGATGCTAATAAATGCCCTGCATAAATAAGTGCTTAGTCTCAAAGGATACACACACACACACACACATTGTTGTATGAGCAGCTTACTTTTTATCACTGGCCACCCACACATATTAAAACGAGTTGGTGCAGTGAGTGAAGACAGAGTTGACAGGATGATGGAGGAAGGTGTTTGGATGAAAAAAAGAACATTTTCATACAAACTAAAAACTGTGTAACTCTAACTGATGCACTGATTAAATTAGCTGTTTCTTAGTGAGAGGGTATAGACGTGTCATAGGTGTCCACTAAAAGTTCCTGATAAGGTTTATGCAAAGCTGGACAGATCTTATGAAGAGCAAACATCACATATGTGGGACGCTGATCTGTTTTACTAGTACTATACTAGTTACGGGGCTAGAGTTTCAAACACTCCATACTTAAAATGTCTAGATACAGAGGTTTATCACATAATGTTTGTCCATCCCTTAATGTCCATCCATGAGAATGTCTTATTTATGACACAATTGGTGCCAGTACCTGAGATCTGCAGAACAATGTGTTTGTTGCTGCTGTTTTGCAGACCTTAGGTACTGCCACAAGCGTTATTTGCTTTGCTATACCTATGGTGATTGATGAAACCACTGACATCAGTTATGTCATCCAGAGGTCCTTTTAAATTATACTTAAGATGGACCTTTTAAAAAAGCTTTAAACCTTAAAATGTCTCTTGTTTTAATGTGGTTTTGTTTTTACTTAAGCTTTATTAGTGTTTTATAATTTATGAAATCTGCAGCTCTTGTAGCACTTGTGTTATAAATAAATATTATTTTGTGTTACTATTTTTAATAATAATAATAATAATAATAATAGGTCTTTGAATTTATACAGGAGTGTGAGGAAGTTATGGCATCTAGTCGCAAGGATGTGCAAGACGAAAGAAAAGAAAGAAAGCTATCACACAAGCTGTCTTCGTTCACTGCTGTCCTTGTTTCCTCAGACAAAAATAGCCAAGGTAAAATACTGCAAAACTGACATTTTGCACCTTTCCTAGCCTAGCTTCATTTTTCAGTATTTAGTTTGTACTTCGGGAAAAAAAGAGGAAGAATTAAACTTAAAAAATTATTCATAAAAATATTATAAGCCTAATATCTGAGTCAGGTTGATTTTTTTTTCTAAATAAATTATTACTAGACTAATAACTGGATTTATTTTTGCCAGGTGTTCAAACCCATTGTGACCAATATCTTTTATTTAGAATACATAATGTATGCTACTCCAGGCAAAAATATGCAAAATTGTAGACATGATATTGACTATCAATGTTATGCAAATAGTACATTATTTGTTTCTCACACATACAGTAGACTATATTGGGCCACCAATTCGGCATTCGGTTACTAAGGCAGTCCATATTGCATAGATTTTCTTTAAAAATGTGTTAATGACAACATGACAGGTCAGTATGAGCCTTTTAGAAGCAAGAATAGGGTGAGGCTCACCACAGTAAAAAAATGTGTTTGTGCTGTCTTGAGAATAATGTTTCTCAAAACAAACTGGCGAATAATTAAATATTGATGATAATGAATTAAATTTATTTAATATACACTGCTCAAATAAATTAAAGGAACAGTTTTTAATCAGAGTATAGTATCAAGTCAGTTAAACTTCTGGGATATTGATCGGGTCAGTTAAGTAGCAGAGGGGGTTGTTAATCAGTGTCAGCTGTTTTGCAGATGCACTAAAGGGGCAACAATGAGAGGACCCCAAAAACAGGGGAAAAAGCAGACATTTTTTCTCTACTCGTCTTTTTTGACTGTATTTCAGTAGTAGTAGTGCATTTGACTAGGGTCAGTGTCACTACTGGTAGCATTAGGTGATAACCTGGATCTTACAAAGGTTGCACAAGCAGTCCAACTCCACTAGGATGGCACATCAATATGTGCTATTGCCAGAATGTTTGCTGTGTCTCCTAGCACTCAAGTCTCAAGAGCATGGAGGACATTCCAGGAGACAGGCAGTTACTCTAGGAGAGCTGGACAGGGCCGTCAAAGGTCCCTAACCCATCAACAGGAACAGTATCTGCTCCTTTGTGGAAAGAGGAACAGGACTGAGTACTGCTAGAGCCCTACAAAGTGACCTCCACCGGGCCACTGGTGTGAATGTCTGACCAAACCATTAGAAACAATAGTTTCTAAAAAATCTAGGTTTGTTTGTTTGTTTTATCTAATAATAGGCCGAAAGACTGGTGGCCAACCATACTGTTATCTTTGTCCAGTCTCCCAGTACCAGTTTACAATGCTGATTCCTGTCTATCAACATACTAGACAGGTTTCTATGACAATTAATTTTTTATTGTCATCATAGGTTTCAATGACACTTTTGGCAATTCCCACATTACAGACATCATTAAAATTCAATATCTAAAAATGAAAGAAGACTGAAAATTATAAAATAAAGTACAAACCTAAATGAACCTAATTAAAAATTTTAATTGTTGCCCAACATTAAAAAAAACATATTGTTTCAGTTACCACGTCATGCTCTGAATTAACTATAAATGTGACTGGCTTTGAAATGACATTCTATATTCTAGTTTAGAATCCGACAGACAATAAAAGATTCTGATGTAATTGTTTGTGACCACACAGCCTTCCATGCACCAGACCTTAAAAACAGTTCAGACCTGGGCAAATACAAGTTTTGGTTAATACACTGTGAACCATTACTATTTGACAGTCATCATGTCCAAATCGTGGCCAACACTAAACGCTGTTCAGTGTCGGATGTCCAGTAGACAACAGGGTAAGTAGTGGAGACAAAATCCAGCCAAGAACTGCTGATAGGACAGAGATGACTTACTTAAGACACTCACTGCATAGTTAAACACCATTTACATGGTGTCTGCGGGGTTTTAAAAAGTATTAAAAAGTAGTAAAAGTGCTAATTCACAGACATGTGTCTAGAAGATCTGGCGTTTAAAGACTCAGGTTTACTGTTCGGTTTGTATTATATCACACGGATAGGGGTGAGAACTCCGCAATAGTCAGAACTCAGGAGCAGTTTTCCATCCAGGCACATTGATGAAGTTCACCTGGAAAACAGGAGAGCAGGGGGCAGCAGCGTGGGGTGTTGTTTAAAGTCTCTTTTAAGTCGAACAGTTTCTAACTTTTCTAGCATTATTCAGGCTCCGACACAAACACTTAAAGGAATCATGGTGTGCATGTGTTTCTTTTAATGACTGCAGTCAATAGAACAACCTAACTATTATTTAAAGGTGTTTGACGAGACTTATTTTCCAACGCACGTGCTCTGACCGCCGGTGTGACACAGCCCGTGACACAGAGATCAGAGAATAGTGAACACAACAGACAGAAATGACTGAAGATAAATATCATGAGGCTGTTAGTTTAATAAAAGAACAAGGTACAGACCTGTTCAATAGGAAAGGAAACCTTAAATGACTTCTGTTGTGATCTGATGCTGTATAGAAAATACAGTTATTATAATATAATGTTAGGCGAAACATTGGAAACACAAGGCAGACACTTTGATTATTGATCTGTCAGAATTTTAGACTGTCAGGGCTGAAACATCAGTGCAGATGTTATTTTAGTGATGTGAAAGAAATCTGTCACTTAACTGTTTACTGCAGTCAGCTTTTCTGATAAGTCACATCATTTATTCTGTAAAATACGCTGCACAGTGAAGAATTTATTCATTGAGAATAAACCTTACTGTACTGACCAAACTTTAGTTTGCAACACTGGGTGACACCAACACTACTTGTGGAGGCTCTGTGGTGTTTAGACACTAAAACCCTGTTCATCATGACATTTGGATTAGCCCCTAGTCTTCAAAAAACAGCTTGCTGATAGCGTCAGTTAAATAAATGCAATATATTTTCAAGTCACAGAGTCTCTAAAGCTATTCAGTTGACTTTTTAAATTGTGTTGTACTATACCAATGTAAATAAATCTGAAAATCTGTTTAACGGTTAGAAAAGTTGTCGATTAAAACAGTTGCAGCTCAATGTCATGTTGGTTTTAAAAATTATCCACAAGGTATTGAAAAAGGCATTAAAAAGTATTAAATTCAACCTCAAGATTTCTGTATATACCCTGATTTACCACATGCAACAAAAAAAATAATCTTTTTGTCTTCCAGCAGGACGCCACACTGACCATGTCATATACATAAGGAAAAACTGCAGATTCAAGAGAGGCTCTGAGAAAAGCCTTGAAAGAGCCAGAAAGCGGAGCAGGACAAGTCCAGATCCCTTTGAGGGCTGTAGTTATATTTGGAGGGAACCTCAATGCAGCCCTGCCTTAGCATACCGTGGCCCCCCAGACAGCACAGGTTTAAAAAGATGGAAATTAATTTTATTACATCTTTGTTCTAGTATGTAAACAGTCAACAGAAAGATTCAGATTTAGACAAAAACTGGAACGGAGAGTCAGTCAGAATGTTTACATGCACTCAAGTAACTGGGTTACAATTTGCTTTACCGAGTAAGCTTGTTTCTTAACTGTCATGTAAATGGGAAACCAGACTTCCCCCAGGTGGATTTCACTCAGAAATCAGATCAGACTTAATGTTTGAGGGTGTGTGTGAGCATGTTTCTGTGTGTGCAAAGAGTGAAAATAAGCAATGAGCATAGTTTAAATGAACTCCTCACACAAGTAAACTTCCTTATGTTTCTTTTTGTTTTTTGTTGCACCATTTTAGGATCGACTTCCAACAGCAGCGGAGAGAAAAAGGAGAGCGACAAGAGGAAGTCCATGTCTGGTGAGGGCATAGAAGAGCCTAAGAAAATAAGCAGAGAGACCCCCAGTTCCTCTGAAAACCAGAAGCAGACCTTCAGTGAACATTCCTTCACACAGCATGCTGGGACATCTGTCTCTATCAGCATTGAAGATGAAGAGAAAACGAGCCAGAAGAGGAAATCAGAAGAGGACACTCAGGAACCCAGGAAGAGGAGTAGAAAGACCCCCAGTCCTTCTGAGGGCCCCAGCCACCAAACTTCCACTCCATCCTCCACCAGTGACAAACCTAGCACCTCAGTATCAATCAGAACTTATCCCCCTAACAGCAGAGGTGAGATAAAATAAAAGAAGGTGAATTTCCTCTTCACAAGGACCACTTAGCCTGTGATGTCTACTGTAATGAAAGTGTTTGTGCTTTTTCTCTGCAGCTGCCTTTGAGGCCAAGTACATGGAGCTAACACAGTTAGGAAAAGGCGGATTTGGGAGAGTCTTTAACGGTTACTGCAAGTGTGACTACATGCCAGTAAGATTTGCACACAAAAATCTGTGTCATTCCAGTATCCACTGTGTATTTAACATTCACTAAGCAAATGTCTGTTTTATGTCCTAGGTGGCCATTAAACACATCAGCCAGTCAACCATTAAGCGCACAAGAATGGTGATTCACAGAAAACATCCTGACATGTTCCTATTGTACCTCATAAAATCTCAAAGTTCCAGCTCTTTCTGTGTTATAGACATACTTAAGTTTTTTTCTTTTTACTCTGTGTCTGAAGGTTATAGGTAATCAGGCTAAAATGGTCCCTGTGGAGGTGGCACTGATGCTCAAAGTCAAACCAGCAAACGGACAAACCAGTGCAACCGTGACTCTGCTGGACTGGTATGATTTGAAAGATGAGCTGATACTTGTCCTTGAGAGACCACTTTCCTGCCTAGACCTGACAGATTATCTTAACTCTAGAGAGTCCATCCTGGAGGAGTCTGAGGCTAAAGTGAGTAGCTGATAGCCGATGTGTGTTTCTGTTTGTCCACACTCAGCATGTCCCACATTCAACATGTCTCTCCCTCAGATTATTGTCCGACAACTGGTGGATGCTATCATTGAGGTGCACTCCAAAGGTGTGTTCCACAGGGACATCAAGCTGGACAACATTCTGATAGAAACTGGCTCTGATGTCCCTCGAGTTCGTCTCATTGACTTTGGCTGTGGCACATATCTGACAAAAGAAAATTACACTGAAGAAGAAGGTAGGTAGTCTTACTGTCAAGCTCTCAGGGACAAGTCGGCATCTTTTCTCTACCTCAGCCCATCACCATTTCTTTATGTCTCTGTGTGTATTGTAGGAACCTTTGAATATTTTGCCCCAGAATGGTTTCAGCGTGGTTGTTACACAGCTGAACCTACTACAGTTTGGCAGCTCGGTGTGGTGGTGTATGCGATGCTCCATGGTTATCTCCCATTCAGCAAACGAAAGGACATCATCTCTGAAAACCCTCCCATCTATGACAATCTTTCCTCTGGCAAGTCCTAACCATACACATGCAGTCCACTGATACAGAGGGCAGTGCTTAACACATGACTCTTGTTTGTCTCTCCAGACTGCCAAGGCTTTGTACTGAGCTGTTTGGTCAAGAAACCAGAGGCTCGTCCCACCCTGGAGATACTGAAGCAACACCCTTGGCTGATGTGATCCAGATTGGCCGCCCCAGGACCACAAAATATCCCGTCAAGACCACAAATGGGCCCCACAGAACCACATACAAACTATGTGTCTGAAGATTGAGTCATGGCAACTGGACTTCTTTCTTTCAAGTAGAGACATTTCATTCTGCATCCACAGAACTTT
>JAUYWH010000020.1:1506935-1520723 GCA_034779795.1 Ctenopoma multispine
TTGTTACGTTGGAAACTAGTAATATTACTTTGGAGTAAAGTAAAATAATTAATTGCATTTTTGGAAAAATTTAAGTTAAAATAATCCACATTTCCAATTTAAAGACACTTATATTATTAAAGTGCATCTAACTTAAATGTGTTGGGTTGATTTGACTTGTTAGTCTAATTTAGAAAAACTTAATTGAATCATGTGTTACCAGTTGACATGATGTAATTAAGTTGGCTCAACTATTCTCTTTTTACAGTGTACATCAATCTCAATAAAAAGTGGGAGATACAAAGTGTGTGTAAGTGTAAATGCACATTGGCGCAACAATGCTCTGTTTTCCAACTATTCCTGCCCTGCCTGCTGCTGTTTACCTGGAACAGGTATCGTTGGCCAATCAGAAGCTGGAAGATGCCAAAATCCTTTAGTCCTCCCTAACTCCACCTTCCTACAGCTTCTGATTATATCTGACCCAGAGGATGATGTGTGAGTTAATAGATATTGAGCAGCAGTTACCTTCTACTAATGTAACATAGAAAAGAGACAGCGACTTCAAAGGACAAGGTCTGTATGACCACTGCGATCCTACTGGAACATGTACATTATGTGGCGTAGGTAAGGTGCAGACTTCACACAGAAGTGGAAATCAAGCACCATCAAACAATTAAATTATATAAAAATAAATTATATAAACATATATGTGCCAACATTCGATTACTATAGCACATACATAGAGAAAGTGATGGTTGTGGACAGTAGTTGTAAAGTTTTATCATGTAGGAGAGACCTACAAAGGAAGGATTGCCAAGATCTAGCTTACACTTCTAAGATCTACTTTTCTTCAGTTTACATCCAGATCAACAATACCTAATCCTCCCTGTTTTATGCATTTATGTTTATGTTAGTTATTGTTTAGCTATTTCTCTGGTTATTCCTCACATCAAGCTCAAACTGGGCCTGTTTTATTTTGTTTTTCTGCACCTTTTTCCCCTTTCCGGCTCCTGATCCCTCACACTCTCAGTCACATGTCAGTAAATTAACTCTGCTATGCCACACTCACACACACACACTGTTCTCACCCACACGCAGCTGCAGCCTCTTACCGGTCATCAGGAACGATGGATAAGCAGACTTTGCTGGTTTGCCTCTCCATCTAGTTGCCTACCTCCACAGAGGCTTTTCCCTGCTGCCTTTATGTTATGTTCGCCAAGTACTCCTCATTCAGATTTAGTGTACCCTACTGAGCTTGAAGTGTCTTTGCTCGCTTATCTCCGGTGGCTTTTTGTTAGTCTGTGGTGCTTTTCTGTTGTATTTGGAGTCTATTTCATGCTGCACTATTAGTTATTGACTTGGTCTAGGTTCAGTGTTTCTCCTGCTTATCCTTAGTTCTCTTGTTATCATTTGGTGTCTTTGAACCATTATCATCATTCTGTCCTGTGGAGTTAAGGTTCATTACACAGCCAGTAACTTTGTAATTGTTTGTTATTATTTATTTGCACTCAGCTATATTTCTTATTGTGAGTTTGATTATTCCCACAGCTACTGCTCCTGCTTTTTTTCAGCTGTTTGTGGGTTTTTATTGATCAAATTGGGGAAATTGCTGATGAATATATGATGGAACTACTTCTGGGTTTCATGGTCTTTTCCAAGGAAATTGACATGCGGACAGGAGGAATTGTAACCCCACCAGTCAAGGGGCTGATGGATGACTGTCCTACCAACTGAACATAAACCACCCCAGCTGAAATTCAGGTCACTCTAACTGTTTGTCATTGTTTAACCCAATAAATCCTAACACACCTAACAGTTCACTTTGTTTGGTTATCATTGTTTTAATGTGTCTATTGTGCTGAAGCTCATGGTTGTTGTCACTGAAAATGCTGTTTCCCTTAGAATCTATTAGCATTACCTTATTTGCTATCATCACATTACAGCTTTCTTGTTCTGGCTCGCAGGATTCACTGCTCACAGTAACTTTGTGTTCAGCCTAAAGAATTTTTTGTGCTGGATCTAAGATCAACAGAACAGCTTCTGAACAGTAAAGATAAAAATGCCGCATTGTTGCAGCTTTAAAAGTTCTGTGGCTTCAGCGAGGAACTCAAAGACTTTAAAGGCCTGTGAGTTGTCAACCTGTCAAATCCACTGATATGTCTTTTGGACTCATCAAATACACTTGACATTAGCCAAAGGGCTATGCCATTGTTGCTCCAATATAAGCTTTGGTGTTACTCTTTTATATTGAAAGGCAACTGTGGGTTTCCTGATGAATTATTGTAGTGTGTTACACACTGCAGACATGTCATGCATTACAAAATAGTGAACAGTGAAAGCATACCATCTCTTGTCCCACTTTGCTCTGCAGCAGTACCTGAATGCTTCACAGTGTGCGCAACATAACATGGGTACCATCATAAATAACATGTAAAATGTCTCTGGCCTATTATGGCCTGTACTGAAGGTGTTCACTCTTCACACTAACATTTCCTGCAGTTCTTATCAGTGATGAGCTCACACCCATGAACAGTTCAAGATGAAATCAGCATTGGACGGCCAAGTCAAGTCACAAGATATTTTTGACTGAGCCACTTGAATTCACTTCTCCTGTAAAGATGAGGTATCTCATTGGTGAAAGCTGCTGATATTTTTGTGTTCTTTGGCAGTTTTTTGCTATTAAATGCACACTGGGTTTAGTAGCAATGTGTGTGAGAAAAGTGATTTACTGTTATATATACAGCATCTGCTAAGGTAGGCAGAAGCCAGTACTGGAATTAAGGTTGATTCACCATCACTGTAATAAGATTTCTTTAGAACGAGGCAGCTCATGCTAGGTTTTGAGATTCAGTTTGTATTTAGTGTCTACTCACAGATAAGCAGTTGTGTGCACATATACACACACACTTTGACAAAGATTGTGTTGGCTAAGATTTGCAGTTTCAGTAGGTATTACCACCTCTGTATCCACATAGCCTTAAGTGAAGTCTGTAAGTACAAGAACGTCATGTTGAAATAATTTCTTAAGCACTTTGAGGCTCCTCCTCCACTTCTCCTGAATCAGAATCAGAATCAGAAATACTTTATTAATCCCTGAGGAAAATATGAAGAGGCATCTTAACCAAACATTCAGATCATAAATGACATTAGACCAGTTATCCATATTAAAACCTCCATCTGAAGGGCGGTGCACTAAAGTTATGCATTAGCGTTTTACAATGACAGGACATTGCTACATTACAGTTTGAGGTTAAGCATCAATGAAAGGTCAGTAACCCAGCAACATGCACAAACTAATTGCCATATACATGTGATCAGTCATTTTTGATTGATCCATGCTGCTACATCTTCAGTTAGTCTACAATCTATTCTAAAAACTGTCAGAACACAGTATAGAACAATACTATCAACACTAACCTTTAAAGCCTACAGAATTACAGAATAAAATCAACGTTTTCCCACTTTTTGGCACCGGTCCCGACAAAAATCAATGTTACAAGAACAGGAAATCATTTCATGTTTTCCGGACACACTCTGATGAATATATTTTGAATATTCATCAAAACCATTGCTTATGCTTATGACAATACAATCATACACACACTGTGTGAATCTGATTGACTGATTCCTAGCAGCCCATTTCTGCCTGATATCCATCCATCCCCACAGACATTCAGGCATCATCCATAACGTCTATGTTCATCTGTCATTATTGTGCTGTCCTCCTCATATTCAGTCATCTCCTCACCAAACTGATGTAAGAGACTGGGTTGGCAATGTGGAAATAACCACCAGAAATATAGCATCTTGAGGCAACTACCCCTACACAAGGAACAGTTACATCACTTTATGTGGAGCTGATCGCTGCCACTCCACCTTTTAACCCCTGTTTAGCCATTCAAGAAGGAGAAGGTTTACGTCCTGCTAACAGGCACTATATGGGTTGCATACTGTGTTCTGAATGTGCTTATTAGTATCCAGATATGCAGTCAGGTGGGTTAGGCTGGGTGTGGCAGGGGGAACAGCAGAACAGGAGACGAGTCTCAGTCAGTGTGAGAGGGAGTTCCACGCTTGCATTTAACTGATTATCCATTCCAAGATTCATGAAAGAGTCATGAACCCTGAGATGTAGATCGAATTGGCAGTCACCTGTGATAAATTAGTACAATGACAGTGCTGTTATTTCTGATAAGTAATAATAATAACGATAATGACCAAATACATAATTTAATGCTACAGTCATAAATAATGTATTCATTAATAATATAATCTGCCATTTTAGTTTTTGGATGATGACACCACTAGGACCAAATTTTTAAATCCATGCCCTCTTCCAACACACAGCAAACAGTAAAAGCACAAAGAAAATGGAGAGAGAAGAAGGTGAGGTCCTCAGGGCTTTCAGCAGCACAGGAATCCTCACACAGTGGTAGTTCCCTGCCTCGTAAACTGCACATCAGCAAGCAAAAACAGCAACCTCGAAACCACATCATCACTCAGAGGATCTCTGTGCTACACTGCAGTCCCAACACAAAGCATAAAGTAGATTTATTGACACGTCAGACAGAAGTAATCTCTTTAATCAGTGAAATCTTATCGTCTGATGAGGAAGTAGCGGCACACAAAGTAGAATCGTTTATCCTGCCGTTGTGTGGGCCCCTGAGCTGCTGATAGGGGAAGCCAGCGGTAAAATTGAATTAGGAATAGGGCTGAGATAATAAAGCTGATTATAATGCTCAGAATAAAGAAGTTAGATGTTGACATTATTACAAAACCTGTTACTAATTAATTATGTCCTGGGGAAAAGGTTATATTGTAAGAAGACTGTGTACACACACATTCACAGACGAGATATTCTGTATGTGTACACAGCAACGATACCAGAAACCATTTTTAACAATATAACACGTGTAATGTTTGTGCTGGAGCACAGGGAAGTGCTTAATGTTTAGACATTCAGTTTTTCTGTAACTGGATATGAAGTTAGGCAACAGTAATTCAAGATGTTTTATCTCAAAGATGGTGCTGCTGTGAGGTGCAACAGACACCTGTACACATTAGATCGATAAATTAAAATATTAAAAGAATATGAAACACAGCAGCACTGTGTTACATCAGTTTCCCTTATGTCTGGTACATGACTAGCAAATGTTTGTTTAGCTGGCTTTACCATGTTTAACGTGTTGGTATGAAGGCAAATCAGAAACTACCCTGAACCCACCAGGATATCAATGTGTTATGATGCTGTGTGTAAAATCTGGAGATATCTATTTGCAGAAATGGAATATGATATTCATGATTATGTTTCCATTAGTGTGTAATCACCTAAAACTAAAACTCATTGCAGTAACTTTAACTTAGAATGAGCCTTTTATATATGCAGATTTGTTCAGTAGCCCAGAACGAGCACTGTCTTTTTTCATGTTAAAATCGCAACTTGTCTCTATAGCACCACTTGGTGCTTACTTATATATAAGTAAGAAGAACAGAAGTATCTAAAATACCTGCTACTCAATGCAGTCATACACGACACTGAACCTGAAGACTGCCATGGGTGCATTTAGAAAGAGAGAGGTGGGGGGTCCTGCATTTTGTACACCTTCCATCCACTCCACCTGTCTCCTTGTATCTTGCTTTCAGTTAATAAACCTACACAGGGAATGTTAATATCATTGAATAAAACTTTTGAACATCTGAAAATGATTTCATGTGTTCACGTGTCCCACAGCACGCCTCTGGCCCTGCCAGTGAAGGGATGCAGCACCAGTTAGTCGGGCCCTGATTTGCTGTGTTTAAGGGCATCAGTTTTGAGTAGTGGCCATTAATGGTATACAGTATCATAGTAGTGTTGGATTATAGTTGTTATTATCACACATGTAGAATTAAAAGGAAATGTTGCAGACTATAACCCAGTTTTACTGTTTGTTATTTGATGTTAATAGACAAGTAAATAATTAGCCTCACTGTTTGATATTTAGTAATATCTATTTCAACTGTGAGTAAAGTTTAGACAGACACTAAAAGCACGGGTGTACAGCAAAGGAGAATCTGCGATCTTGATTTTGGCCATGATGCCATGAGAAAGTGTGACCCTACTGTTCCTGGAAACAGAACAAACGCTTACAGCAATTAAATATTGTTGGTCTCTTCACCTTTCATATTTTTTGTTGTTGTTTTTTTCATTTTCATCAACACTGAATTACAGTTATTGCAACATCAACTTGTACAACGTAACATCTACGTAACAACACCCCTGCAACCACACTTCATGGTGTTTCAGAGAACAAAAACATTTTATTTTTCTTCATGTTCTTCTTTTTTTTAAATAGCTAATTTAAATAAAAAATCGAATTTCTTTTTCATTTCTGTTTCTAAAAACTTTTCAAATGCCAACATACAGTATACAAGTACTAATCAGTCTGTAAGAAAATGAACAGCAACATGTGGATTCATGAGCCTGCAAATCAATGAATCCACGCCTGCAGGTGGAGAGTCTGGAAAACATAGGATTGAGTGTTTCAATTGCTTTTCTCAAACCAGTGACTTAAAGTCATCTATGCTCCCTCTTTGTTGCAGGTCTCCTAGATTTCTGAAAGTGCAATAAAACATCACTGCAGTGTCCTTCAAATGTTTTCTCACATACTTTTATGCCCAGACTGCATCACATGACTGAATAATGCCCACAAACTCAACAACTGGAAACATTCTGCAGCTACTGTGTGTGTGTGTTTCCTGTCATCTCCAAGAATGGAAATATGTAATGACCGCCAATGAGCTCACAAACTCCCCCCCATCCTCATCACTTGAACCAGGCTTTATCAGCAGTTTCTCTTCTCTCCGACAGCTCATCAGTTTTCTGCTGCCTCACGACCTGATAGGACGCCTGATTGCTTTAGACAACATCATACATTTTGCATGCAACAGCTGCATCATTGCACAGCCTTAATGTCATCGAGCACTACATTTCTGGATCCTTTTATCTGTACAAAAACACACACACACACACATGAAAATGCACACAGATACGCACACCCTATCAATTTCACATCGCATGATTCACAAGCAGGCAGGATTATCCTGGAGACTCAGATTAAGTTAAGAAAGTTTACTGGGATCAGTCTCACTGCACAGTAGGACTGAACATTGCTATCAGAATCTATGCTGTACAGTACCTTTCTACTATTCTTAATTATTTAAATAATTTAACAAAAATAAAAGTGATAGTTGCATTGGGTGGTATGGTAAATAATGGCATGGTAATTCATTTCTTATGAAAGCACTTCTTACTGGTTTAGATTCACATGAAGCATTTAAGTGCAAGTTAAAACAGGTAGACAGTCAGCTAGAATCTCTACAGTTATTCGGAACTGGGTTCTGTGCACAGGAATTCCTATCATCCAATCATTTTCTCAGCTAAGGTAAATTAAACCACTTAACCTATGTTTACCTCTTTCTGCTGTCATCACAGTCTGTGTTGCTTTGCAGCTTCACCCCTCCACCATCCACCGTTTCAAGGCCCTATTAAAACTCCTGGTGTGATTTCCGAACTAGCTGCTATTTATAGGGTTCCATACTATTACCTTTAGTTGCCATCGCTAAAAGAGCTGAGGCTAGCCTTGGTCGAATGTAATGATTTTGGCTCTCACCGTGTTTCAAATTAAAAGAATTTCCCCAGATTCATTGATTACATTTAGAGGCAGATTCATTCTTCATTCCAGATACTGCAAGATCTCTTGAAACTCCCTCCCACGCTGGAGATCCACTTACCAGCATGAGTGTCTGGTTGGCTGATTCTGTATGAAAATATCTATAAATCCAAAAGGAAGACTGTGAGAAATATGTAATGAAGGTGAGCGAAGTGCTTTGCAGGGATAATAAGGTTCTATAAGATCTTTAAGATATGTTGGGGTCTGATTATTTAGTGATTTATAAGTGAGGAGAAGGATTTTAAACTCTATTCTAGATTTTACAGGGAGCCAATATTATCTAATAATCTATCTTATAAGCATATCTTATGCCATCATTGCATTTCATTAACTTTGTGTCTTCTCTCTCCCCTAGTTGTGCTTCGTCCTCTCTCTCTCTCCTGCAGGTATCCTCGACCCTGGAGTCGTAGTTGCTGGTCCTGCCAACCTGCCCAGTGTCTCGTCTGCTGCTCCTTTTTATTGTTTTGATCTCTGTTGCCTGTTGTTCTTTTCTCTTTCCTCTTTCCACTAACTCCAACCGGTCGAGGCAGATGGCCGCCCATCATGAGCCTGGTTCTGCTGGAGGTTTCTTCTGTTAAAGGTTTTTAGTTTTTCCTCTCCACTGTTGCCTAGTGCTTGCTCAAGTGGGATTGTTAGGTTTTCTATATATTTATGTACATATATATACATATATATATATATATATATATATATATATATGTATATATATGTACACACTTAAAAGTTTGATAAACTCTGCGGTTTTAGACCCACCCCCAAATGCTCTCATTGGTTGAGACGCACAATGACGCCGGTACTGATCAACATCCCACCCCTCCTGTGACCCATTGTTTGTCTGTGTGTGTATTCAGACATAGTGAGCGACGGACTTTTATAATAATAACATTAATAATAATAATTAATTAATAATTTGTTGTAGCAGCCCTGAAGCCTCCATAAATATTTTAAAGGCTGAATAAACTTTTTTTATTTTATTTTATTTATTTTTTGTTTTTTTATTAATTTATTCCTATTTAGTATATATATATATATATATATATATATATATATATATATTTTTTTTTTTTTAAATACATTTTATCTGTTCTGTTAATTTTTGGCTTTTCTTCTGTTTGTAATCTATATTTTTCATTTATTTTATGGGATTTTTTGTACATTTATCTATTTGTTTCTGTCTTATTGCTGAAGCATATGTAAATTGTTTAGCACTTTGGTCAACTTCAGTTAGTTGTTTTTAAATGTGCTACAAATTAAGTTCATTTGGTTTGATTAGCCAGTGATACTGATAATAGCAAACTGCCACTGGAGCAACTATTAACAAAGATTTGACAACTATTAACAAGTTCCTGTTCTCACCTGCACTCATTGTTCTCAGCTGTAATCACTCTCGTACAGAGGTGAGTAGTAACGAGTTACATTTACTCCGTTACATTTACTTAAGTAACGTTTAAAAAATGTACTTCTAAGAGTAGTTTTATTGCACCATACTTTTTACTTTTACTTGAGTACAAAAAACGCGACTCTTACTCCGCTACAGCTCGTTACTTGTTACTTATCAGAATTTTCATTTATTCTACCAGAGAGATGCCGTCTAGAGGACGTAGGATCGTATTTAAATCATAACGAGCTAAATATAAGCAAAGTTTTGTCTAAGTTAACACCTAAGTTATGGTTTCTCCATACTTTACGTTTTAGCGTCAAGTTCCGGCCCTGTCAAAATAAAACTTCAGTTTTTCTAGAAAAATATCAAATAAAAGCGATCACCTTAATTATCTAAGGAAAAACCTTAAACAAGTTACATATTGATCATTCAGTGTATTGATGTCATTTATACCAAAATATTTTTCACAAAATAATAGTGGGTTTTTTTCTGTATTATTAAAAAATGTTTTTAATGTTTTTAATTTACATTCAAACAAAGGGTAAATCCAAAATAGTTATCTCATTGTCAAAGCAGACTTTTTCAACATTTCAACCTAATAAGTAAGAAATCCAGTTGACAGGACTCAACTTCCAGATATCTTCACATGTAGTCTACGTGTTACATAACGTAGCGGACAGTGAATGGATAAACACATGAGAAATGATGCATTCAAAAATACATACATAAGCTACTGTAGGTGTTGGTTTCTTGTGCCTTAATTGGTTATTTGTAAAGATATTATTTTTCTATTTTTTTTATTTTACTATTCAGAAATACCATAATTTGCACATTATTTTATAATTTGGTTTGTCTGATAACATCATTTCTATAAAAAAAAATTAGACATTACGAACATTTACTCACTACTTGAGTAGTCTTCAAGTACATCAAGTACTTTTTTACTCTTACTTGAGTAATTTTTTGGATAACTACTTTTTACTTCTATTTGAGTAATATTATTGTGAAGTAACACTACTCTTACTTGAGTACAATATTTGGCTACTCTACCCACCTCTGCTCTCGTAATCAAGATCAGCTCCTTTATATTCCTCCCTTTCTCAGTGCTCCACTATCGTGCCAGCCAGACATGCTTATGTTCTTCGCTCCTGTTGTGTTCTCCATGTTTCAAGTCTCCCCAAGTATCCCCTGCTTTTGCTGTAGCTTCACCTCCTGCTTGGAATTGTTTTGGTTTGAGTTTTTCCACCCTGCAATTCATGTCTTGTCTTCCCAGTTCCTGCGCTAGTTTCCAATGTTAACTCTACTTTCTGCTTGTGTTTAGTTGAGTGTATTCTCAGTTCACCTCCTAGTTCCTGATAGTTTAGCTTGTGTTATTTCATTCCTCTGTTGAACCTTTCCACTTCCCCATTGTTCTCTGTTGTGTTGAGTTTTCTGGTTATTTTTCAGGTATGAATTCATGTTTTCCTCCATCCGGGGTGATCCTTTTGCCTATTATTTGTAGTTTACTCATTCATTTTATTAAAACCTTTTTTCCATTAGAGACACGTCTTCACTAAATAGTATCTGGGCCAAAAGTGTGCAAATGCTCAAAATAGGAAATTATTAAAATACTTATTTTATTCAGTCAGACCTAAAACATGGATAATAATATTAGCCTATAGAGTTATGCATCATTTGTGTACAAAACTATAGTTTTGTGCACAAACTTTGTATGTGTGAGTGAGACAATTGCCTTTATAGCAGGCCCGGATTGGCTAATCGGTGGGCTGGTCCGTCTTTTGGCCGCGAGGGCTGGTGTACCTAGCTGCCTGTTCTCTCAGCAGTCGCACTTTTTATTTATTTATTTTATATATGTATTTTTTACAATAGCCTCCATCTTTTTATTCATTATTTTACTGCAGTTACACACTTTTTGTTTATTGTCTCGCAGCCCCATGAGCAGAATGCAGCCTGCAGGTTAATGATGACGTAATTATCATTCGACTCCCCCGACCTTGCTCACCAGCAAAATCAGTTGTTAGGAGATACGCGGGAGATTAAAAATGGATAATAAAAAGCGCGAAGGTGGCGCTGAAAAGGCCAGAATTTTAAAAAAGAAAGGTATAAAAACTGATGTGGCCATATTTACTAAGACGAGTAAATTTTTTGGGATATTGGATTAGGTTTGGATATTCATGAACACAAATTCTTACAGAAAATAGATTATGTTACTGTTAAACATTACATTGTGTTAACTGTTCAAATAAATCATCACTGTGAAGCAATACTTAGGCTACAGTATTTGCACTGAATTGGAAATGATGTTATTTTAATCTTCATCTTGAGAGAGATGAATCCCTGAGTAGTGAAAGATTATATATACATTTTTGATATGGTTACTCTCTTTCTTGTACGCTGCTGCGCTTTATTTCAGTTTTTTAAATCACACAACGTGCACATATATTCTCTGGTATGTCATGTGCATGCGCATATCTTATAAATAATCATAGTGGGCCTCCATGACCAAGTCCCAGTCCAGCCCCGGATACTGCACTTCCTGCTTTATATGAAACAGGCTCTGAGCAGCATATGTCAGCCTATCAGATGTTGCAGTTACCAGACATTAGCAGGAGGTGCACCCAGGCAAGTAAGGTTTTGGGATAAAACCATGTTAAATGCTATTCGTGGTTAAAGAAGGTTCTATTGTTTTTAAATTTGAATCAACAGCTGGTCCTCTATAATGCATCAGATATTGCATATATGTATACTTTAAAGACATGAACTCACTAGTGGTGTGTTTGCAACCTCTTGCTCCTCTCTGCAACAGAGACCTCTGAGACTGATAAAGAAAGTGATGAGGCAGACAGATTAAAGACATTAAAGCACTTTGATATGACAGTAATCTAACTTCTAATTTACACTGAATTATGCATGCTCAAAAAGTTATTACCTACATGGAAGGAGAAGATAAATAACATTCTGGAAATAAGTTTGCAGCCAGAAACACAACACTATTTTGGACCGTGGCCACTTTCCTAATGTCTTATCCCTAGAGCAGAAACTAGATGATGGAAAAGGGAAAAAAGATTAATGTTTTACCTGAAAAGCTGGTTTCATGTTTCAGGAAGATCCACTAGTTTGTAACCATGTGAGTTAAAATTTGTTTAAAGCTAGAGGATCACTAAGGACCTTCTGCTTTTCTACTGCACAGTATATAACAGGACAAGGAGCCCTCATGTAAATAAGAACATACATTGCTCAAAAAAATTAAATAAACACTTTTTAATCAGGGTATAGTATCAAGTCAGTTAAACTTCTGGGATATTGATCTAGTCAGTTGCACTACAGGTGCACTAAAGGGGCAACAATGAGATGACCCCCAAAACATGCTTTTGCAGGTGGAGGCCACAGACATTGTTCCCTCTTCATCTTTTTTTAACAGTTTTTCAATAGTTTTGCATTATAGTTAGTGTCACCACTGGTAGCATGAGATGATACCTGGACACTGCAGAGGTTGCACAGACAGTCCAACCATACCAGAATGGCACATCAGTGTCTCCCAGCACACTAGCAGTTACTCTAGGAGAGCTGGGCAGGGCCGTCGAAGGTCCTTAATCCATCAGCAGGTCCGGTATCTGCTCCTTTGTACTGCCAGAGCCCTACAAAATGACCTCTAGTGGGCCACTGAATGTCTCTGACCAAACACTTAGAAACAGACTGCATGAGAATGACCTGAAGGCCCGACGTCCTCTAGTGGGCCTTATGCTCACTGCCCGGCACCGTGGAGCACGACCACCAGGATTGGCAGGTCTGCCAGGTCTGGCAGGTTGCACCCCTGAACTCAGTAATGCCCTGGTCAGGATCAAAATTAGGACCTGAACATGCATGCACTGGGCAGTGCACAGATGCCCTCAAAGGCACATTTACATCACATAGAACAGTATATAAATGTAACTATAAAATTGCACGAACCCTTTTCAGAGCACTGGCATTTGTATTTGTTTTTTCTGTGAGGATATTTTTTAAAAGGAGTAGGAGTTTACTTTACTTCAACAATGAAACTAATACAGATTCATTCATGGCTCACATGTCCAACATGTTCCATATTCTTCTACTGCCCACTTCATCCAATTCATCGAATTCATCCAAACACTAAACACATTCATACCTGCCATTTCATGTCTTCTCATTTACATACTGTAATTTTCCTCACTGTTGTCCTTGCTCATCTCGCAGGGACCCACTGCCACCCAAATTCCTCCTTAGTGGAGGCTCAGATCCTTTCCTACCTTTCAGAACCTAGTGGGTGTGTCTGTTCTGACCTGTTCGATCAAGGTCAATGAAATCAAACACAGATAAAAGTTTAGAGAATGTTTGGTTATACATTATACTGTAACTCTGTGAGTACAGTGTAGTAGAAGCATTGGATGCTAGACTGTTTGTTTGAGCTGTCTCTACTTGATATATTTGCCTATTACCTGTAGATATAGTTTGGCTTGCTGCTTTGTTTGGAGCTTTGTTATGCATGTAGACCTAGAAAAAAAGCCTAGGAAAATTACTGTGGACATGATCTACCAATTGATTCACAGTCCCCCCTCATTTTTTAAAGTTAACGGTTTGGGCCTTGTGGGACACTCAGCTACTATGTAAAACCTAACTGTATATCTTACAGTTTTTCTCAAATGCTAAAACACAAAAGCCAATCCTCTAAACCAAATGACCAGTTGTCTAAACACATTTACT
>JAUYWH010000020.1:1550247-1586635 GCA_034779795.1 Ctenopoma multispine
CCAGAAAAATCAGGCCCAATTCACACATCCACCAGGTTGAACACCCTTAACGACCCACCCAATGGGGGCAGGAGGAAGAAGTCCAGTTGCCATGACTCAATCTTCAGATAAACAGAAGAGGTAGTCTATGACGGCACTTATCACTTACAACGCATTCCTTACAACTGTCCCCGGGCAGAGGCTAAATAACTTGGACTAACAACCACTCAGAACTAAAGAAGTCTTTCAAATGGAAAAGGGAAATGTCTTCAAGAGCCTCAAGCAAGCTGCATCTGAATAGTCCTTTGATGACTGGAAAACAGAAAAAACAATACCACTATTACTATACTGAGTATATGACCCTGGACTAGATGATTTCTGGTTTTCTGTGGATGGGGGAAGTGAAAAATCAGCACTTTAGCACTGATAACGATAGCCTAACTTGTGCCTTTGTGTGTGGGGGGGGTTTCCTAGCTCTGCCTGAGGTTGAACAACTCCCAAGAGTGAATCACATACTGTAACCTCCAATCACAAATAACTTGACAGGCTGGTTTAGTGTGACCCATCGAAATAATAAATATGACTCAAGATGATTTGTTTTTGAGGATTTGTTTTTCTGTTTTGGTGGAATAAGGTAGCATATGAATGATAATGTGGGAAAAGGGTACATCACGTTATAAACACGTAACACTGGTGTTATGCTCAGGGCGTGTTTCAGATTGTCTCTCAGAGCAGTTGAGTTGCTCAGTAAACATCTCCGAACATGTTTAAGCTACTTAATCTGTTTTCCTCTGTGTGCTTTAGGTAGGCAGTGGAACCTGTTTTCACTATAATTACACTAAAAAGACTGACTCCACCCTCACAGTCATCAAGCCTTGTTAATTGATTTCAATAGAAAGGAGAAGAAGATTCTACACAAAACCAAAACCAAAAAAAATTGCTGTAGACGCGACCAGCAAGCCAGATGTGCATAGAGTCACAGTCCATATCAATGAGAGAAATAAGTATAGATGCTCCAATCCCCCCCAGTGGGGCACTGATGGTATCCAGCATGTGAAACAGTTAACACAAAGCAAAACCCACACAAAACATGCTGCTAATAAATAATAATGTGCCAAGACAAAAAGATGTCTCTAAGTAGGACATGCATGCCACCACAACCCACATTCTTACAGTCAAAGATAATTAAACTCTATTCTATTTACTGTTAAATCAGGAATTAAAGAAAGTTTGCGCAATTAAAATAAAGCTGCAGTTGTTATTATGTATGTTCTGTCTTTACACCTGAGTGACTCATTTTTTAATTTGATCTCCAGTAGCCCCTACCTAGGTAACAGCTACTCATCCTGCAACCCAACCTCCTAAAAGTAATGTTTCTTTAATCAAATATATTTTTGCTTAAATATCCAGTCTTGCAGTCCAACACATAGTTTTTGTGACGACAGCGTCATTAAAATAAATGGTCTGCATTTATATAGCGCTTTTCTACCTAGACTGGTACTCAAAGCACTTTACACTGCTTCTCTTTCACCATTCACACACACACACACACTGCACACACATAGCAGAGCTGCAGAGCTGCTATGCAGCTTGACCTGACACACCGGGGGCAACTTGCCCAAGGACACTTTGACATACGACAGGAGGAGCCGGTATTCGAACCACTGATCACATTACATCTTAGTTTATAGTGAGACTATAAACTAATTTAATACAGCTCAAAAATGCTGAAACTGAAACAGTATAACAACATATCTGTTCCCAGAATCTATGAAACCAGCAGGGAGGTGTGTACTGTGCCATCAAACATGTTTTAAGTAATTTTAACATGTTATATGTTATGTGATGTGTGATGAATTATTATTGGAACAGGATGTAGCAACAAACAGTTCCAAAAATAATTAATTTTTTATACCATCAGTGTTACAGATCTGTCAGTATCAAGTTGCTCTATTATTTTTCACATTAATGTAATGTAACGTATCTCTCCTGTATGAATGATGATGAGCTGTTCAGGATAGGCTGCAATGGTCTAATCTGGAACTAACAAGTCAGTCAATTTCGTGGCAACGGAAAACCCAGGTTCAGCCCAAGAAGAGCTGGAAAATCTATCAATCTCACATTGTGGTACAGATCTCTGGCAGAACTAGACCTTTCAGGTGTTTTTATCTGCACCACCCAGGCGCCGTGCTCGCCTTACCCAGCCACCTCTGTGAGGGTGCATGTGCCAAATAGCTGAAGGCACCAACAGATACTGACACATCCCGAACATTTGATTTTACCACAGCTCACTGAACCATGACTCATTGACAGACACACCTGCAAGTACCTGTAGGAAAGTACCACACCCTGTTTGTCTGTTTTCTGTCAACTACTGTAGTACAACACGCACACACAAACAGGGCAACATACACACAACCAAGTACACATACCTGCACCGCTGACTTTTTTACTCTCAAAATCAAAGGAAAATAAATCGTTTAATGATACAGTTCTACAGAAATTGTTTTTCTTCTGAGTTTCCACTGGCGCAGTATTACCTCATCTCACTACTTCGACCCAAATATAAAGGTAATTCCTGTGAATCCAAAACAGAACATGACAAATGATCTTAACACAAAAGAACCTTTCTAGAAAATAAAATAAAAACACACATATACCCATCATCAGCGCTTCAAGTTGCTGCATGTGAATATTATACTAGTTAAATACTAGAGAAGAAAAGGGGAAAACCTCACCATCCCCTAATCTGAAATGGCTGATTGGAAAATGGAGAAGTGTTTCACTAACTGGGGAAAAATGAGAAACTAAAGGTTGCTTCTCTCGTCTATTGAAATACAAATAGACAAAGCGTAAATGACTAAGTGGGTTTGACCTGGGACACACCACCTCATAACACATAGCACAGATATATGCATGTATCCAGTTTTGTACTACATTAAATAATGTACAATAAATACCACAGGAAACTGTCAGATGAATCAAATATAAAGGAAACACTAAATCACTACAGTGTCATGTTGCAACAAGATGTACACAGGGAATACTGAGTACACAGTAGAGGGCATGAATTTGATTTGCAGATAACTCATTCAAACCTGATGTGCAGCTACCTGACCCAACCCAAATAATAGCTCTGAAGATCAAGGATCTTCAGATCTGACCCTGTACGGGAAGTCTAACACTATGTGACAGGGTTTTGGGAGGTGCAGTGACAGATCTTTCTGCTAAACACGAGAATGAGACATGAGGCTTCTGCAGCGCTACAAACACACATTACAGGTACAAACTCTACAACACTCCACAACAATGTTGATTTTATGCCAACTCTTGTTGTCTGCAGGGCAGCAGGAGCAGACTGTGTAAGTGACACTGAACACTGACAGACAGGGACAGAGTTACTCATAGTAATGTCTGGGTGTGACACCATTGGAACAGAACATGGGATTGGCACGATTATAGCGTGAGGTCACTCAGAGCTACCTTTTGTACTCTCCCAGTGCTGGGAACAACTTTTACTCTCTAAAGCCTTGCACTGATGTCAATGCAACTAGGTGTGGAATGCTCACATGTCCAAAACCCTCAGGTCAACTTCTAGAAAAAATCTACTGTAGGTGTATTTCAGACATAAGTCAATGATACAGAGTCAGTGATGATGCAGAATGAGTGTTAAACCAGTCAGTCCATCTAACTATATATTTATTTTGTTTTTATTACTAAGCAAGAACACAAAACAGACCAGAACTAAAGACAGCAGTGTATCAGGTTGTTCTTCATTCTGAACAAACGACCACAGGAGTCAGAGCGACCTAAAGCTTCCAGTCATGTTTCCTGCCACTGGCTGCGTCTGAAATGACTCCTGTTCATTACATAAAGTACAATTTTCTGTCGTAAGTGTGAGGAGTTGCGGTGGAAATTTAAAATGATGTGGATATGTCAGGGAGTCGACAGAAATTTGAAAATAAAGTGAGTTCACGTGTTATGTAACACCTGTCTACAACCAGTGGATAGTAGAGAGCTGAAACTGAGAAGGTCATCAGGAGTTGATTTATCATACCATGCAATCAAACAAATAAAATAATAATAATTATTATTTTTATTTATGTAGTACTTCTATCTAAAATAGATACAGATTAAAAATACTATATAATAACAATACAGAAAAGTAAATGAGTAGACAGACTTAATTTTGTGGCTTACTCTGAAAACAATGGTTATGTGAAATGCAATCATATCTATAAATGCATGGAATTTGTCAGTTTTGGTGCATCTGTAATACAATGAGTGAAAGTCTTGTTAGGAAATTCATTTTCTCAAACTATCTACACACTACAGTTTTAAGTGTGGAGTCACATAGAAATGACCATGCATTAGAAAGAAAAGCTGATTTTATAACATTGCATTGATTGGAAATACATAAATCATTGTTCATTGGTAAATTACTATTGTAGCTGAAGCAGGTGTTGTTTAAAGGACTATTTACATAAATCTACAGAGGTCTATCATCAGCAAACATTAGTTATGTCTCCTAACTGTTCATTATGTTTGCTAGTGCAGGTTTATTTATCTAAAAGAAGAACTGATGATTAGAACATTCTTTTGCAGTGGTGGTAACATACTGTAGATGAGAAGATGGAGCTTCCCATGACAAACATGCTCATTCCTATGTGAGTCCAAACATTTTACTGGTAGTGTTTTTCTTTTGTTAGTAACATAAACATAAGCTACAAATCAACTGAATCAAATGTCTCTGTATGCAGACAATACACAAAAGAAATGTATTTCAAGACTTTAAATATGTTGTTTCTGAATTAAAACCAAATTACAATACTGCATCTTATTCTGAATAGGGTTTGAATAATTTGTTAAACAAAAAAAAATACAAAAATATACACATTCATGTCAACTGACCACTACAAGGCCATATAAATCAATGAAAAAGGAAAACAAAAATAAGGGATTGTATTCACCACCTTTAATTTAACTCAATTAATTCATCACACATTTGGCTTTAGAAGTCACACATTTAGTTAAATGAAGATCACCACTGTGCATTAAATGTCTTTCAAGTTATTATAGTAGAAATACATATGCATCTGGAAGGTCCAGCTCCTGGTGAATCTTGGCATCCAGTTCCTAGCATCCTGGATAAAAGCATCCAAGCCACACTTTAAAACCAAATTAAAATACTGCATCTTATTCTGAATAGGGTCTCTGAGAAATAAATTGTTTAAATTGTCTTGTAAATGTAAAGTCATTTTGTCTGATGGTCCAGTAGATGTACTGGAGATCCATATTCCTGGAACCAGAGCTGGTGCTGTTAAGGTCATTTTAAACGTACAGTTACAAGTTAAAATGAAGATGTGCCTCTTATCGCCAAAAGAATATGTCTCTAAAAAACAAAATTCTAATTAAATATGTTTTAAAGGTTGTTGTTTTTTTTAAAGAGGACACTTATTTGATTTTCTGATCTCTATGGAAAATTGATTTCATAGTTTAGGGACCTTGACAGACGCATTTACACATAAGGCAATTTGTTGTTAGGCCTTTCAAAGCTTTGATTTGATCATAAATAATAATATTAGTAATAGTATATTTAGTTTTGTTGTAATGGAAGCCACAGCATTAAAAAAGCTAAAACAGGAGTTGTGTGTTATGTTTTTAATGCTCATTAAAACATGGCAGCTGAATTTAGTTCCAGTTGAAGAAAAAGTTAATTGGCATGTGTACTATTTCACATTCCCAAATACAAGACACATGAAATACAAAGTTGACTTGATGATGTTGACTTATCTAATCAAAAAGCAGACACATTTTAATACCAATACAAACAATCAGTACAATTTCAACAAGTGCAAAAGAAATAACATTGATAATAATTGTAATAATAAAAAGAGTTTAGTAGAAGTGAAGGTGAAACTTAAGTGATCTACTAAAAGTCTAAATCTGGGTTATTAATGATACGTTGACGTACATATAAACATTGTGTCTTGTGTGATTGTACTGCATGTCTCTAGGATGTGTCGCGATGTGACTGGGTTCTCTTTCATTGTTCCTGCTTACATTTTTTCTCACTGTACACTTGGGTGTGGGTGTGGGTGGAGCACTCTCTTTTTTTAAGTCTCCTCCTCGCTTCCATCAGCTCACTTTCACTCATCAGCTCTTCACAGGACCAAAAGGACTCTGTTCAGCCCTAGATCCGGATACTGGGACTGCTGGTTAACATCCAGTGATGGTTCGGTTTTGTTTGTCCGGGTTCGCGCTGCCGCTGTTTGTGGTGAGTCCTCAACCTGATTCCATCGTTACTGAGCGAACCGTGTCCGTTTACTGTGCTTAATCGTGTGTGGTAGTATGTGGAGTTTTTAATAGTCTTAAATAGTCTTAACAAGAATTGGTTGCACAACAGAAATAGTTTTATCAGGTTAAAGTAGAGAAATGACCAGGTGGGGGAGGGGGGGGGGTACCTGTCAGCAGAGGCGATTGTTCATTACCACGCACCTAGTCTGAGTTAAAAAAAAAAATAAAAAAAGAAACATTATATACACACACCGATGGCCTGTAGATGACATTAGAACAGTAAGTTTCTCGTTTCTGTTTTTAGTTTTATTCAGTCCCCTTTTCACCCTGCCCCCTTTTCACGTAACACCTGGCTGCCATGGCAACATAGATCTGGACTGTACAGTCAGATTCATCCTACAACATCCTAATAGCTGATTTGAGCTGATTTGAACTGACAGAGTTGGAGTAATCATTGGAATTAGATTTCTTTCTAAAGTGTTCTGTGGTCTGTGTATTCATAGATCAAAATGCATTTAAATCTCTTGGACTTTGACTTGTGTCACAAATCTGCCACATCTTACAACTTTAAATCATGGCTGATTTAATTTTTTAAACAAAAAGAAATAACACAAAAATATACTCTTTCATGTCAACTGACCACTACAAGGCCATATAAATCAATAAAAAAGGAAAACAAAAATAAGGGATTGTATTCACCACCTTTAATTTAACTCACTTAATTCAGAAGATCATCACTGTGCATTAAATGTCTTTCAAGTTAATATAGTAGAAATACATATGCATCTGGAAGGTCCAGCTCCTGGTGAATCCTGGCATCCAGTTCCTAGCATCCTGGATAAAAGCATCCAAGCCACTCTTCAAAAAACATATGACAAAACACAAGTTAGTGCCTGGATACAAGAAAAGCTTTGAATGTAAGGCAGTAGTCTCTGAACCTCAGGGTTGATATTTTTTTATTTTCTGGTGCTCCACGATTCCTGAACACATGTTGAAGTGCGAGAATGTGTCCATGTGCACACAGACGACTCTCAAGAAAGAACAGGAAAGTTGAAAGAAGTTAAAGACGGTGGTACAGAAGAAACTACAATGTCAACTTTGGAAGGAATTACCAAGTCAGGACCCACATTTGAATCCAACTGAGAATTTATGACTGGACTGGAGAAGGGCTATCAAATTACCAACCCTGAGTTTCATAGCCTACTGCCCTAACAATTGTGTCCACACAGGCTGTGTAACTGTAACTGCAAAGGTGCAGCTACTAAATACTAAATCAAAGGGGGTAAATACTTCAGTCAGGGTTTGTCTATTCATTAGTGAGTAGTTATTAAATTAAGAGAAGCAAAACAGTGTGTTAAGAGATATTTTTATAACTCCCTTCTCTTCTTCTCACCATAGCTCTTAATCCTGACATGCCCATGCACAGACTGAATAGCTATGTTTATATCTGAGGAATGGTAGGGTGTGTCACTCTCCCCTGAACACAAGACAGCTAAACAATACCAGACAGGTGGATGCTTTTACACGCAGGCCCTCAAAATGTTTTAGTGAACTTTGTGTTTTAATTGACTTAAATGTGAACATTCAATACTCACAGAACAGAACTTACCAGGTAACTTCAGGATTTCCATGTTCATGGTTTGTCTACAGGACAAACAGTGTTTGCAGAATGGTTGGCTTGAGAACCAAAATTGACCACAACTGCTAACCTGTTCTCTTTTAGTTACATCTCCTTTTTCTTTTTGACATTTAAAATAGTAGTTGTCTGTTCCATCAACGATTCTGCTACACAGGAACTCAGTTATATACTCTTCAATGTATTTGTTAAATATCTTTGAGTTATGATGAAATGTAAAAAGGGGGTGTTTTCAGCAGTGCTACCATTGACTAGCCTAGCTATTTGTCTCTCATAGCGATGCTCTGTCATCTTGCGCCTGTAGACTACCATGTTCTGCTTACACTTGTATTCTTTCACCATGAAGCGGCAGTCATAAAAAGTTTGCAGGCATAACTTAGTGAACAACAGGTCAGTCCCAGCCTCCTTCAAACTGGCAGATCAAATGTCAGCCAGCAAGCAGAGACAGATTAGATCTGCAGCAGTGCTGTAAAACATATTTCAGATTTTTTCTTTTTTTGTGTATATCTTGTGCTAAACTGTTTTAGATCTTCAAACTAAATCTAATATAAAATAAAGGCAACCTTAGAAAACTCAAAATACAAGTTAGAAATGATAATTGCTGATTGAATATAAATGTGGGGAAAAAAGTATCTGACCCTTAGTTATTGCTGTAAGTGCACCAAATCACCAAACAGCACGGATAATTATGGGAAGGGTTACAAATAGCTTATAAGAATCTACAAGTACAAATAGAGAAGACATGGAACAATAGTGAGCCTTGCCAGAAGTGACCCATCCAACATTAGTCCATAAGAACAATGACGACTCATCTAGGAGGCCACAAAAGATCCAAGAAAGACATTTCATTAAGTTATCACCTAGAGGAGCCTCAAACCTTCTGGGAGATTGTTCTATGAGTCAGGCTCAAGCACAGCTGGGTTACGCAGCAAGACAATGATCCAAAGCATAAAAGTAAGCTGACCTCTGATTGGTTCAAAGAAAAAAAAGGAACATTTCGGAGTGGCCTAGTCAAGTGTAGTACCTGAACTATTAAGGTCAGGGGGAGATTACCTTTTTACATTAATGATTTAGATATTAGAGAAACATTTTACTTCCAGAAATACAGTCATCATTTCCAAGTTGTATTTTGTGTTTGCTCAGGTTGCCTTTGTTGTTTGATGGGTTTAGTTTAAAGATCTGAAACGGTTTAATGTGAGATACATACACAAAGAGAATAACTCAGCGGGGTCAGGCCAGATCCCTTGCCAGGAGTGTGTGGACATATACAGATTGTGCTCCACTGACTTCTTGCTGACTGTACGATATATATTTTTTCTTGTTAAGACCAGAGATGGTGTTTAATATAATCTGAAACCAGATTAAAATCTAGAGGGATGTCTGTACTAATTTGCTTAACCTACCGACTGCAGAAAAATAACGTATAGATGTAATTTCTGTTCAAACAAGGGTAATGGTTCTTCCCCTCAAATTAGCACAGGGACAACAAAATAGCCACATTGGTGCATTTACATGTGTGGACAACATTAATATATCACATATATTTATTTATATTAATATATCATAACACATAATTAATGTGTTGTGTTACAGCTTCAGGCTGTTGCTGTGGTGAGGGCCAACTCTGAAGACAGCCTTGTCAGAAAAAGAAGACATTGGATTCCTCCACCAAAACAACTAGAGGAAAATGTTGACTACACTCAGCAGGAATCTGTTGCCAAGGTGAGTCACTCGTGTTTCAGGCTGGTACTTTTCTATATCTATGTAAAAGTCATAGAGACACTAAAACACCTCTCCACCAGAGGGAACCATTGGAGCGCTTTCAGCTTTGTTGAGGCCAGACAAAGACATAATAACAAATGATGATTTAGAGGTAGTTTTAGGTCATTCACTTCCCCATGATAAAAGTACAAGTTGTTTTTATGTACAAATGTTTTTGCTTTTTCTTCTTTCACTGAAAAGAATATGAATTTGAATGTTTATTTGAACTATTGCATATTCTGTGATTTCATTTCAGATTCATTCAGATTTTGACAATGGTAAAGGGAACATTTTCTACTCCCTGGAGGGCATTGGTGCGAACCAGTCTCCTTTCCACATCTTTGTAGTCGACCCTAGAAGTGGACTAATACGTGTGACGAAATTGCTCGACAGGGAGCAAATCGATACGTACAATGTGAGTGACAGATTTGATTCTGTTTTGCTGTACTTTTTGATTTTGTTGTTCCCCTTGTATACAATCCAGTAACTGCTGCTTTTAGTTTGCATTTGGCAACCATTTGCTATACATTACATGTCAGACAGGGTATTCATGTTTATAAATGAGGCTTCATGGAGAGACAATGAAGGCAACGCTGTTTTTATCTTGCACTGTTTCAGCTGTCAGGTTCTGCTCGATATGCTGATGGGAGTCTGGCAGAGCAAAATGTCGACATAAGGTTCAAGATTTTAGATCAGAATGACAACCCTCCAGTGTTTGGAGCCATCAGTCCTGGACAGGTGGATGAGCTCTGTCCTGTAGGTTAGTGTAATGTAATCACAATTCCACATTCCCTTTAATCTACTAGTGAGATAAGAGGGTTCCTGTTGAGTTTTCTTCTTGATTTTCGTCACAAAACTAAAATTAAGTTCAGATTCAGTGTTATTCAGTGTACTCTGTGTATCTTCATGAGTGTTTGTCATAAAACATTTCCAAAGCTGATTTTGACTTAGGTTTTAAATCTTGCCTTACTATTTACATATCTGTAAATGTAATGACTTTCTGATAATTATCGCTAGCATCTAAACATGATGCAAACACTGCACAACTAAAACATCGAGGATTTCAGGCTTGCAGAGACTTTATTCTTTTGTCAGGTCTCAAACAAACACATTATATGTTTTAGTGTGAAAGATAACTTGTGTTATGTTAAACAAACAATTTGTGATGACTTTCATTTTCTACAGGCACTTCGGTTATGAAAATCATTGCATCTGATGCAGATGAACCAGGTCATAAGAACTCTCAGATTGCATACAGCCTCATAGATCAGAATCCACCTCATAACATGTTCTACATGGTCAACGATGGGACCATCTATGTCAACCAGGCCACCCTTGACAGAGAGGTAGAGTATAAACCTTTTAAAAAAATTTGTTTTGAGACCATGCTGGATGTTTGTGTTGAAAAGTGGCAAGATCTGAAATTCTGGCTTGAATTAGGTGATCAATGTCAGTCAATCCAATCATCAGATAATACAATTAATTACATATAATACAATTAAAAATTTATTTAAAGAAATTCCACAGTACACTGTACCCATATACCCGTGACAACAATTTGTGTTTGAGATGCTGGGATGTTGTCTTTTCAAAGCCGACCTAATCTGCAAATAAATGTATGACGTATGACAGGAATTTTTGATCTCCTGAAATTTCAATTTATGACTGTTTACCAATTTCAGACAGCAGATCAGTACATTCTGACAGTAAAAGGTCAAGACCTCAATGGTGAACTAGGGGGAAACTTTGCAACCAGTACTGTTGTCATTAATATTCAAGATGTGAATGACAACCCCCCCACTCTGGCTCAAGAGCAGGTAGTTTTCTTTCTCACACTCTCCTAAATCGTGTTGAAACCAGTGGTGAAATTAACTTTTCTTAATTACATGTGTTCTACTTGCAGTATCAAGGCAGGATTGAGGAGAACACACAGGGTGTGGAGGTCATGAGGCTCAAAGCAAATGACCTGGATCTGAAGGGCACAGACAACTGGGAAGCAGTGTTTGATATTGTCAAAGGCAACGAGGCTGGGTACTTCAGCATTAAAACAGACCCCGACACCAACGAGGGCATCCTAATGCTCGACAAGGTACGTCAGGATTTATTCAGATTGCAATTTTGTGGAATAATTGTAATAATTGCAGTGATCATGCTCAATACACATAGAACTAAGGAAATGAACTTGGTAACTATCTTGAAAAAAAAGTCAGACCTTTTGGTCACAACTTCAAGCAGTCACCTCTACAGTGGAGATTTTAAAGCATGACCAACTGTGAGACATTCCACCAACCAACGATTCAGACAAAAAACTTCTGGGGTTGGGAGTTGGGCTCAACCTTACGTTCCCAATTAGCCTTTACTTCATTTTCAAGTTCACCAGGTCTTTCTGGCAATGTACCAAGCCACATGGGGGCATGCCTAAAGGATTAATTTGAAAATGTGAAAAATCCAGCACTTCTAGATTTAAATTTGGAAAGTGTAGTAACACATAATCTTTTAGCACTAGTAACTGATAGTAGATGTTATGGTTATAATATTATTTGTACTTTTTGTTTGTGTGTGCCTCTTCACAGGCTGTGGATTATGAGGATGTGAAAAACCTTGAACTAGGCATTGCAGTAAGAAACAAGGCACCACTATATGGAGGAGGTTATGTAATAAATTCTGGAACTATAAACGTCAGTGGAGCAGGAGGAGGAGGAGGTGGAGGAGATGGTGGAGGAGGAGGAGGAGGAGGTGGTGGAGGAGGTGGTGTCGGGGGAGGAGGAGGAGGGGGAGGAGGAGGAGGAGCAGGTGGGGGAGGAGCAACTGGTGCTACTAGTGGAGGATCATCATGGCAAAGTGGGACCCCAATTAAAACCTATCCAGTCAAAATCAATGTTACGAACCAGCCCGAGGGCCCACGTTTTGACCCCAAAGTCAAAGCTATTCCCCTCTCAGAAGGAGACCATTCCTTCGATATTTATGAAGTTATTGGCCGCTACCCTGCGATTGATGGAGACACTGGGAAACCAGCTGAGAATGTCAAGTCAGTGCCAACACAAGCATATTCATCAAACAGTTTAAACTACAATGTCTACTGGATTTTCTAAACGGAACTGAAACTTTATTTGCTTTAGGTATGCCAAAGGCTTAGACCCTGACAACTGGCTAATTGTCGACCCAAAGACAGCTGAGATCCGGCTGAACAAGAAGCCTGACAGAGAATCGAAATTCTTGGTCAATGGGACATATACTGCTCAAGTACTCTGCATTACAGAAGGTACTCTTTCAGATTTTACCTGACATGGGAGACATTATTAGATACATCTGTACTAGTGTGTTTAATAATACCAATAATAACTTGCAGAAAGAATGATAATTCTACTATATGTTTATGATTGAGGTCATAGTGTGTGACTGCAACAGTTGCAATATATTAAGAGGTGTTTCTAAAGGTTTTAGCTCCTCTGTTTACATAAATGAGAGGACCAGAACATTAGAAACACCTTTTAATATAGTATAAATATACATGTACAGTACTGTGCAAAAGTCTTAGATATATATTTATTTATTAGTAATTTAAAAAAAAGCTTCTTTAGGCTAAAGGGACAAATATTGAGTGTAATCTCTGTAGAGGAATCTGGAGGGGTAGGAGTGGAAGATCTGTCAAAATCTGATGAAAAGATTCTCAATTTCTTCTTTGAGAGGCATGAAGAGGTCCAGCAAGAACCTGAGTCAGTATCTGGCAGCTTAATCTGGATGCCAAGATGGCTAAAACTTTTACACAGTACTGTATATCTGTTACAGCTCTAGATGTTTCTGAATTAAACAACTTTTTACATTTTGCTGCATTGTTAATCAAATTTTAATTTAATAACCCCCTATAACAAAGTTCAAAAATATTTTTAGAAATGCAATTAAAACTGCAATCTCTATATGAAAAAGGTCATTACTTTTTTTCTTTTAGGACATAAATAAATGAAATGCTGAGTGATCTGTTTGTATCTCTCTTTTAACACAGACATGCCTTCTAAAACAGCCACCGGCACCATAGCCATCCAGGTTGAAGACTTTAATGACCACTGCCCCACCCTGACCAGTAACGTCCAGACTATGTGTATTCCAAATGATGCCATCATTGTCAATGCTAGAGATGAGGACGCATACCCTAATGGACCTCCTTTTGACTATGCTATTGTCCCAGAGGGAACTCAGGGAAAGTGGCAGGTGGAGCATCTCAACGGTGAGAAGCATAATGCTACTGTCAGTTGCGCTGATGTTATTTGCTGTTTTAAAGGCAGTTTAAAAGTATGTAAGGTTAGATTAAAGGAATTTAGGATTGGAAATGGTGTTTTATTTTATTCATGTGTTAATTTCTGGTACCTTTCACATACAGAATTTCTACTGTACCAAAGTTTTGATTGAATGTAAGCAGCATCAGCAAAATCTGACGGAACATAGGTTCATGTGGATGGATGCTGCACTATTCCCAAAAATTTAAGAGAAGCTATAAACACCATAGGATCTTTGTGTAATCTATCATTATATGTAAAGGATACTTAGATCCAGGTGCCCTGTTGGTTGATTTGAACAGGGAAATGATATTCAACAAAAGCCACAAATTTTAAGGAACATGAAATGAGTTGAATATGAGCAAACTTACAGCATGTCCAAAAGTTATGTTTTTATGTGTCTTGTTGACACAGACACTGCAGCGATCTTGAGGGCGCAGGAGTCTCTGTGGCCTGGTTTCTATGAGGTGGAATTTATGGTGACAGATGAGCAGGGACAAGCTTGTCCAGACCCACAGAAAGTCAGGGTTCAAGTTTGTACCTGTGAGAATGGAGTGGTGTGTGGACAACGAGATGCCAATGGTCAGCCGAGTAAAAAATCTCAGTTAGGACCTGCAGCCATTGGGCTGCTATTACTGGGTCTGCTGCTCTTACTACGTGAGTATAAATAATGAAGGATTGTGTGACCAACCACTTCCTACCTACACTGTGCTTAATACACTGTACTAAAAAACGATCATAAATAATCAAGTTTTACATTTTACACACATATGTAGAAATAAAACAAGGGTGTACCAGATGTACCAGAACATAGCTATGAATACTGCAGCAACACCTTACTCGAATACCGAGTCAGTTGAACACTTTAAATCACACCTTACTCGAATACCATGTAAGTGACAAAACATTAAGACCAAGCTCGTCAGAGAGTCTAAATTGTCTGACAGTTCCCTATGTTTAGTGATATTTGGTCAAACAGCAGGTGGCAGTAACCAAATCTGACACACTCAAGAAACCAGACTTCTGGACAAGTCAGAAATGATGTTCACATATTATAGCATGCAACTAACATCTTTTCTATAATAAAAACCATAACCAGATAAAACTTTGTAATGTGCTAGTTAAACTTAATTTACACTTGCCATTGTGGAAGACCTCAGGCGACCATGCAAGTTAGACTAAAACTTTAATTTGCTGTTTTTACAGTACTTCCTCTGCTGCTGCTCTTCTGTCTATGCGGGGAGGGGGCAGTTCTGCCAGGAGACTTTACTGAGATGCCTTTCGACACGAAAGCACACCTCATTAACTACCGCACCGAGGGCCAGGGAGAGAACACGGTAATACCCATATCTTTACTTTTCAAATGGATTACATTTACTGTTGAGGACAGGCACATTGGTTTTTAGTTTGCTACTGAGATGATATTTAATTGAAACCTGCATGAAGTGATTTTTATCACCACTATGTGGCATACACAAGCTATTCTAACATTTGGATTCCTGGCCTATTACAGGAGGTTCCACTAATGACCATGCCAACACAAGTGGATGGAGACATGCTTGGTGGAGGAGTGGGCATTGTTACCAAATCTTCATCAATGGGACCCATGGCTGGTTTGGATTATGGGAAATCAGTGACATCCATAAACAAAGTATTCTATCCAGGGGCTGCAAGTGACCATGGAGAAGGAACCTGGGGGACAAACCACCGGAGAAACAGTGGCTTCCATTATGACTTTGATCACATAGAATCAGGAGCAGGTGGAGGACTTTATGATGGCATGGCTCTTTCAGACAATTTCTTGAGACAGTACTACACTCAGGTGAGAAATAATTTATTTATTTCAACCCTTAGATTTCTGTAATCCACAGTAGGTTTTTGTTGTCCAGCACATAATGATAATGTGGGAAAACAAATAAACCTGCATTAATTGCCAAAGTGCCTAATTGTCCTTACTAGCAGAACAAGAATGTCTTCTTCAAGGTTAGGGCTGAATAACCTGTTTTGAAGAACTCTCTAAGATAACAGTGAAGGCGCACAGTGCGTTAATGGACATACCAACATCTTGTGAACACAAATTCTTAAAACTTTGTGTAGAACATGGTATTTGTACTACTTTTTATTTTACTCTAGACAACAACTGGAGGAATATGAGGTAAATGCAGATGAATTTGACAAAATCTGTCACAAATTAAAATTAAAAGCATAGACTGTATCCATGTCTAGTTAAAACGCAACTTGCATCATGAATGCCAAAAAGTGTATTTGTAACCTTGGTAATAGTTTATTTTTTTCCGCAGAAGATGACCAATGGAAATGAGAATCTTGGAGTGAAGGATGGTCTGTTGGTTTATGACTATGAGGGCCAGGGCTCCGCAGCTGGCTCAGTGGGCTGCTGCAGCCTCCTGGAGTCTGACAATGACTTGCAGTTCCTTGATGACCTTGGACCAAAGTTTAAGACTCTTGCTGGGGTGTGTGGAGGTGTGACCATCCCAACTGAAGTCAAACAAGTGTCCAATCCCCTGCCCAGTACCTCCATCAACACTCAAACCTCAGTATCAAGTGTGGTGAGTGTCCCACAGCTGCCCTCTCCACCCAAGTTGCAGTCGACCATCCAGAAAACAAACCAGACTGTGGTCAGGGAGACATCTGAGCGTTCTCAGGTGGCGAAGGAAAGCACAGCTACATTGAAGGGAGGGATGACCACAGTCAACCAAGGAATGGGAAATCAAGGCCAGATGCTCTTGCTACAGCAGCAGCAGCCTGTCTACTACACCACCACTCCTGTGCTGCAGCCAATGCACTATGTAGTCCAGCCACAGGTTCAGAACACTGTGCTGCTGGCTGAGGCACCGGCCACCAACCTGCAGAGCATGGTATTGGTTAATGGAGCCCAGACTGGGTCTACCCAAGGTGTGGTTGTTCAGGGGCAGACCCTTATGTCCAGTGGACAAGCTCAGGGTCCTGGCATGGTGCTGGTGGAGAGGAGCGGAGTACAGGGGGCCAGCACCAATCTCATCCAAGCCGGAAATGTCTTTGGGTCCCAGAGCATGTTAGTTGTAGATGGCAATGTGCCTGCAGGGTCACTGAAAAAGCCGAAAGGGAGCCAAACGCACCTTGTGCATGGAGGTACTTTACAGCCAGGAATGCTTTCGGGATCTCAGAGAGTCCTTGTGCTTGGAAGTTCAACAAACAACGGAGGGCAGATGGTCCAGGAAACAGGAAGTCTGTCCCAGATGCGTGACATCTCTGGCTCTCAAAAAGTCCTTTACAATATGGGTAGCACACTCCCCAGATCACAGAGCACAGCGGTTGGCTCCTCTACCATTACAGAGGGCACAGCCCCGACCTACCACAAAGTGGTGGTGGAGGAAACCACTGAAATTCATTGAAATGTGACAGGAGAGAAAAGACTCTTTTGAATGTAATTTAAGCTATTGAAATGGCAACCTCCGGATTTTGAGATGCTGTATGTGCATGTCAGTTTATTGGTGGAGGGTGTGCTGCAGCAGTTTGACTAGGAATGACGCTACAGTTCATGTTCAGCTTCTACATTACACAAACATATGCACTTAGACAATCTCTGTTAGGTTTGTTCAGTTGATATTAGACTTTGAATCTATACACATAGCTGCATATAACTTATAATAATATAATATTTTATTTGATTGGCACAATATTTTGTACAGACCAATAACCATCCTTGTCTTAACCTAGAGTTAATGCATTGTGTTGAACAAAGTTTTATTATTATTTCATTTAAAAACATAAAATAGCAAATGACCTTATGTTCATACCAATTTGAACCCTAATATTTAAATCAGCCAAGCATTTCGACCGGTGAGTGTTTTCTTGTTTGTGTTGGGGCTCTTCATGGATATAAATGGTGGATGGTTTGATGTATTAATGTGGCAGCAGTTGTTGTGCTTCTGTGCTGTAATATATATTTACCACATTTGTCTCGTTTGGGACGTTTGATGGAAAACATTTATATCATGGTTGCTTCCTTTAATAAGCTCATACAAAACAACAAGCATTTAGTGTGTTTACATAAGGGCAGGCTAATAAATTGACAAATATCGTCATTTTGTTCTATACAACAGATAAACCTTTTTTAAGTTTTTTTGTAATTGTGTGTACATAAATATGTGTATACGTGTAAATACTGTATGTATGAGTGCATACACACTCAGAGCTTGTTCACTGGGTAACATGTGGGTACCAGTTAACTTCTTGCAGGTCGTGTGATTGGACAGACACTGGTGGTTGATGGGTTTATGTGGGACACCTTGTCTTCTGACTTCTCCTGTCCTGATTGGTGTTTGCTGGTAGCTCCACAGACTACCTCCGTCATTGTATCACTTTGGCACATAAAATAAAATTGATCTTTTTTAGCATCTGGAGAGACTCTCTATTTGTGTGGGTGGTTTTTGTATGTATGTTTTTTTTTTGTATCTTTATATTATATTACAAGCTATTTTAAGAAAGCAAGAGATGTGATATTTATTCATTAGGTTCAATGACGGTTTTCAAACCATCACACAGCATTCAGACACAAATATTTACACTTTGTGAATATGGAAGATATTTAATTTGGTCTTATATTTTGAATGTATAAGAATCTTTTTTTTTTGCCTCACTTTATTGTTGTTTTTTTCATTTGCTTCATGTAGATGCATTAAGTAAATGTGAGATCATTTCGGGTGAAGTGTATCACCAAACAAATGAATAAAAAACATAAAACTTAAAATATTCCTTAGATAATCACAATTGAACCTCCATAACTCTGTGCACAGGCCTCTAAAACCTATTCCACTATCACTGATAAATGATCCGGACAGTTAACAAGGTTATCTTTAACTGTTATTGCTATTGTTTTAAAACCATCATCACCTATAAATTGTCTTGTGATGACACTTTAGGCATAGCTGACTTCAGTATTCACCTGTATAAAGCCTATGATCATTTAAGTGGAATCTTTCTCTCACTTGCTGAGACTTCTTGTTTCACTCCAATTCGTGAACTGAAAGACTGCAGTGGTACACTCCTGACTTTATTCTATCCTGTGGGATAGTGCTTTCTGATCTGTCCCATCACATCACATCACTTTGTCACACATGAAGCAGTTCTTGTAACACTAATGCAGATACATTTATACTTTTGGTGAGTGACTGCTTGCAGTTGTCTTTCCACTGCAGCAAAAAGTGTACCAAGTAGATTTAAAAACACTTAAAAAAATAACAGTAAGTCATGGTTGATCTGAGTTTTGTACACTGATCCACAGAAAAAAAGAGGTCATTTGGATATTTGGACACTGCTATTTTTTCAGAATTTTCTTTCCAAAACTGTTCAAGCTCTGTCAGGTTGCATGGATATCATGAGTGAAAGTTCATTCATCTAGCACCAAATCAAAACAAAAATGATTGAAATGAACTTTACTATGGAGAGTAAAGACCTTACAGCAGGAGGAGAGGAGCTCACTACATCAAGGGTAGCTGGTTTCACAGGAGAGGGGCTTGATAGCTAAAGGCTCTTCCTCACATTCTACATTTGTAGTCCAACAACCACACATAGACCAGCAGTCTGAGAGAAGTGCTCTGGTGGGAAAATATGATAGTATGAGGTCTTTAAGGTATGTTGGAGCTTGATTATTTGTGTTGTGAGGATTGTAAAATCTGTTCTAGCTTTCACAGGGAGCCAATGAAAAGAAGCTAATGTAGGACAAATATGATCTATCTTACAAATTCCAGTCAGAACTCTGGCTGCAGCATTCTGGATGAACTGGATTAACTTTTCAGCACCATTTTCAGACAGAATGCACCTGATTTTAACAATATTCTGCAAGTTCCTGCATTGCTTGAAAACAAGTGTCTAGGTTGATGTACAAAAAGTTCAAATGTGCTGTCATTAGACTACTGAATCTTCTTCCAGTCGACTTCAGAGAGGGCGGTGGACTATGATGGTGAATATTTTTTTTATATATAGCTTACATGTGACAGGCTCTGATGATAAATCTGAATTTCTGAAGTTACTCTATGAATGTTGTGTTCTCCCTCATGCTGAGCAATGACTTGAAAGAAGCCAACAGTGGAAAAAAATACAAAACATTATTTACTTTCCATAATACAAAATATGTATACAGATATGTAGGTAAGTAGTTCAATGAACAAATACAGAGACATCTAAGTGGTGAATTTATTTAAATGCTCATCCAAACTAAATGTGAGTGAGTCACTGATGTGTCAGCAAGAGTGTGCTGTCCTCATGGTGGAGCTGCTGTTTTGTGGAGTTTTAGTTCCTCTGGGAGGCCTGCTGCATGATGACTGAACACAGGCTCAACATCTGCAGGTACTCGTCTGCTCCATCCGACAGGCACTTATCCACATCCTGAGCCAGAGGAGACACAGTAAGAGAGATGTGAGCCAACGGCCACTAGATGGCACTTTGTGTGATGATCTGATGTTATATTAGTTTATGTTTAGTTACTATGCAACAAACATTTTGAGAACATTTGGAGGAATAAATACTACTTGTTAGTCTGCCACAGACAAACAGCAGACAAAACTAAACTAGCTGAAAATGCTGTTTCATGGTTTGTGTTCATTGTGTTCAGCCTATAATTTCATATTACGGTGCATCTGCTCCTAAACTGAAGAATAACACTGATAAATATAAGTGTAATAACTTTTGTTTTTTTTATATTAAAAAAAAAGAAGTAGGTGTAGGAGGCACCACTGTATCAGGCCATACCGCCATCTTCTCTGCGATGGCTGACTTCTGTTTGTCGTTAAGGTCTCCCTCTATGATGGAGTCGTGGAGCTGGCTCAAGATCTGTGTGGCTGCGTAGCCTTCATCTACCATGTTCTGACAAAGGAGACACAGAACGTGATGTATGAGGAGTGTGGCAAAGTCAGTTCATCACATACTGAAATTCCCGGAGCACAATAATCCCTTTCAACAAGACCTGGAGCTGTCAGTGTGAAACAGTTAATGTAACATGTGCAGTCATTACCCACAGGATGTTGTACATGTACTAATATGAACACATGCTGTTCATGGGTTTGATAATGTTTCAAGGTGATAATCTACATTTATAAAATTCAAATCAGTTGATAGCAGGTTTTAGCAATGTTAGGCTGCCATCTAGTGGTATATAGCATCAACTGACAGCACCACCCACCCAAAAACCACTTGCTCAGACTGAAAAATTGGATTTGTTGAAACAGTTGAACATCATCTAATAGATAATGTTACGTTCACAACTACACAAAATTAGAAATCCAGGTTTAAGCACAAGAGTTTTCTTAAGGAAGTGTCCACATCCTGAACTGAACAACATATCTGAAAATCTGCATCCACTCACACCAACATGCAAAATAAGTGTTTTTTTAATTGTGGCACCAGCAGCTACTGTGCCAGGTTTTCATTGTTCTGGTCCTTGTTTTGTGCTTTACATGCCCAGCTGCCATGCCTGAAACACTAACTACATTACTGTTAAAAATCTTAGTCTCACCTCCTCATTGCCTTATAATGTACTGTGCTTCATCTGTCTCTAATACTGTGGCCCTGTTCCAGCCTTTGCTCTAAAGGCTGAATGGTATGGAAAATAATTAAAAAAATATTGAAATTCTAATATTGCATTCTGACTATAGTACAGGGTTCATTATGTGTGAAAATCCTTTATTACTGGATTTCAGACACAGTACATGCAGAAAACCTTTAGTGATAACTTCCTGTTTTGCTCACAGTCTGATTAAAACATCAAACACTAGCTCAGATCAACATTAATTCCACAACTTAAACTGATGTGAGGCCTAAATGAAACTTTCTGTTGCTGGTGTGTGTGTGTGTGTATGTGTGTGGGTGTGTGTGTATGTTCACTTGTGCACGCAAGTGTGTAGGCATGCTTTCTGCAAGCCAGTGGAGAAACAGAACTGTAAAGCAAAGATCGTCTGTGATCAAGAAGCATTACTCTGTAACAATTCTACACAATCACAGTACACTGAGCCGTTCTACAGTTCCAACTTTTAAATGTTTTGTTAAGTTCAGACTAGTGCTGGGCACTATACTGGTTCATATTTTTGTTATATGGATTTTTTCTTATACCGTAATACAACGATCGGAGCATAGCGCAGCGGGAAACGATTTAAGGGGGACCTTTTTACTGCTACACCGCTAAACACGCATGTAAGTATCTGCCTTAGCGGAGATATTAAGTGATGAAAATTATCAGAGAAGCTGTAGCAGAAAATGAAGTTGAACATGATGACAGGGAAGTACTTTTGCAGAATAAGGAGCCACGTCTGTTGTCTGGAGGTAGTTTAGTTTTAAAAGATCGGATATGGACCAAACGACAATTTAAAGTTGTCAACACAACAGAGGTGGCAACACGAGCAATTTACTGCACAACTTTAGCCGCAAACATACCGTGGAGTACCAGGAATGTATGAAACTAAGATCAGCACCCTCCACATCCTCAGGTAACTTGTCACTTGTCACAGGTTTGCTAGCGCTCAGGTTTACAGCGTTTATGTATTTTAGTTGCTTTTCAGGTGTTTGATGCAACATATTTCCCGACATGTGCCATCTGTCGTAGGTGAGAACTTGCTCATCTGTGTTTGTGCACGTGTCTGTGTACACGCATCATTACAGATACAGAGGATCCTGCTGTGCAAGATACAAAAAGCAGAGGAGAATTGTAAACGCATCATGTAGTTAAATAAAAGGACCTGTTCTTTAGAAAACAGACCTGTTCTTTAGAAAAGCTAACCTGAAATGACTTCTGATGGGATCTGGCACTCTTCTCTCAGTCAGTGGAAAATATGATTAACACCCACTCATACATGGGGAAAAGAAAATACTGTTGAATACCGTGAAACCGGCAAAATTTTGAAAAATACTACAATATAGAATTTTGGTCATACCACCCAGCTCTTGTTCAGACTTCTACTATGTCACAGTTTAAAGTCTGTTCATATCATGTCAGCAGAGATCATGATATTTAGCCAGATATTCCACCAATACAAAACAAAGTTTTTCATAATGAGGAAATAAACACCTACCCTGACTGCAACCTCAAGTTTCTCAAATGTTCCTTTAAAGCAAATGTGCAGCAGGTTGTCAGTCATCTTGGCAGGAACAATCTGTAAGACAACACAACACAGTGACATGATTGTAACACAGTAAGATGATGTTAGAACTTCAAATGTCTGTCTTAACACAGTTAAGTGCGCCTCACCCCGGCTATTTCAACAACAGCACGCTCTGTGATCTCTTTGTCCACGTGGAGGCGAGCAGCACTCTGAAGAAAGGTGATGGCTTTCCGCAGGTCTCCCTCCGACACCCTAACCAGTGCTGCTATGCTCTAAAAGAATGGAAACTGTCAGCACTACATGAACTGTTAAAGAAAGCATTTGTCTGACATAAAGATCTCCTCCACATCACAGCAACAGGACGCTCATTTTCTTTTCTTTACCTCCTTGCTGTACTTGAGGGTCTCCTTGTCACAAATATCCAGCAGCCGCTCCTCTTGGATCCGACAGGCCAGAGGTTTAAAGCGAAACTTGGAACATCTTGAGGTCAGAGGCTCAATAATCCTAGAAAACACACACAACAGGGTAAGGATCAGATGAACAGTGAAGTGTGAAGTGTGTGTGATGTTGATTGTGATGGTTCAGCTGACCTGCTGATGTAGTTGCAGATGAGACAGAATCTGGTGGTGCGGGACTCTTTCTCCATTGTCCGTCTGAGAGCAGCCTGTGCTGGTGCTGTCATTGAGTCTGCCTCATCCAGGATGATGATCTTAAAAGGAGGACACAGCTTCCCACTAGAAATACAGGAAACACATACAAATAAGATTTTCCATTACTGAGCAACAATCTAGAAAACATCTGAGATTGCATGTGTGTAAACACTGACTCACTCTGTACGAGTCCCAGCCACAGTGAGCTGAGCAAAGTTCTTGACCTTTTCCCTGATAACTTGGATGCCTCGTTCATCAGAGGCGTTGAGCTCCAGCACTCTCTGTCTGTACAGCTCTGGACTGGAGGAGAGATAGGTTGTGCATACAAAGAAATCCATTAACAGGAAACGGCAAAAAGCAAACTTAAAAACAATCAAAAAAATATGCTGACAAAAATTTGTGGAGAACTAAAATCTGTGCTACATACCCGTAAAGTTCTCTGGCAGCAGCCAAAATGGTGGAGGTCTTTCCTGTTCCAGGAGGACCATAGAAAAGCAAGTTGGGAAGCTGCAAGTAAAACAAACGCTGGTGAGACTAAGTCTTCTTCTGTAGGACACTGAAATGGCACCCAGGAATCGAGGGCGGCTGTGACAAAATTACATTTAAAAGCAAACATGAGAGCAAGAAAACTTACGTCTGCTCCTTCCAGAGACTTCTTTAGCACTGCTACTACCTCCTCCTGAAAAGCCACCTCATCAACACACTTTGGCCTGCTGTGGGTTGAATCAAAAAGAGCCTGTTAATATATCACTTAATTAGACACATTTGATATGGTTTACTATTCATGGTCTACACAGACAACAGACACTATTTAATGCAATCCAATTCAACAGCTTCATTATTACTGTTTCTAAATGTTTCCCCATTTAGCCCTGTGCTGACAGACTGTTCTTCCCTGTTAAAGATATATTCCTCACTTTAAATTATGATTTTGTTTCATTATTTTCACACAGGAAAAAACAACTGTATGATGAATAATGGAGAACTCCATTTCTATTAGCCATCTGTATTTGGCATTCATTACCCAGTGCATGTGATACTTGTGGATCCATACATGCAAAAAGGAATAAAATGTCCACACTTACTATTTTTCTACCCATGGGATAGCCTTTGCTTTCTTCTCTGTACTGGGCCCTGCTGCTGCCTTGTCCTTCTGAGGTCTTGTGGACTGAACGGTCGATCCTTTCAGGAAGGCCTGCATGACTCCTGACTGCTAAAACCACCAAACACAACGAGGGGGGTAAGGAAACACACACTCACAAATACATATTATATAAAAACAAAGCTGTATTGTTTGAAGAGAATATACAGTATATGTCTGTAATATCTACTGGCCATTAATATAAACCTATAGCACATATATACATATATGTACTGAGTCATGCAAGCAACTAATGAATAGATGAAATTCAAGTAAATTAACTAATAAGAGAAGCAAAGGATGCAGTGAGAATGTTAAATAAAGCTCCTAGCTTTGTGATAACACAATGTTAGTATACGAACCTGACGCCAAACTCCTCATTTTGATAAAGTAACTACATAATTTCAAGTAGGGTCAACGAATAGTTTCATATGTCGCATTTGACATTTCAGCAAACTCAACATGTAACTGTGAGGTCGAGAGTGACAACACGTAACGACAAGTAAAACATTTACTTCAAAAAACCTAGCGATAGTTTAATGGTCAATACAGAACAGTAATTAGTTACGTTTAGCGATAACTAAAATAATCTACTTTGGCAGTGATGTTACACTTCTCCATGCCATTAATGTAATGTTCATTCCTCATTAGCTGTTACATGCCACATAGAATTCATTAACGTGAGATATCTTAGTTACAAAAAACTAATTACAGCGACAGTGACATATTTTGTTAACCAAAGACATGCTAACAATTAGCTAGCGCAGTTAGCTAGTGCTGCCCTGTTTACTATGGAATAACGTTAGCTAATAGCTGCTGATTCTGCATACAGACTCGTGGTCCTTACCTTATATATGAGGCACTGCAATGACAAACTCTGCCCTAAATATCCCACGGATGAAATTACTTCGTACCAAAACCCAACTTTGTTTCAGTTTCTGATAACTGGCTGTTCTTGTGTCCACTTTAGCAACAGGGTCTTGGTGTTCCCGCTCTGGCTGCGAACACAACATCCGGTGACGACGTTTGATGTTTTCCAATCAGATACTGCGAATACAGGAAGTAGTTTGTCCCCTCCTTTTATTTATCCTCCGCCCTCCTCTGTTGTTTCCTCCTCTTGCCTCCTCTCTTCTTCTCTATCCATTGTTTCTCATCCGCTCATCTCGCATCACTCACCTAATATTTCTTGTAATGTTCCAGTTAGTGTCTAGTTATTTATTTGTGTAGAATTCATAAAATTTCAGTTCAACAATGCAACACTGTTGCCCCACAGTAGCACTAACAAATGAATGTAGATATTGCGAACAGTAGACATTGACCAGGATTGTGGTCTACTTTACCTGCCAGCTGCTGGACTTTTGATGCTGCATGCTTCTATATTGTATTGTCTGAAAGGCCTCAGCAGGGCCTGTAATTGGCTGGCAGAGTGGAGATCAGTGAGTGGCAGTGTGAGGCTCAGCGCATATGTCTCTGACTAATGTCTGTCTCCCAGGCAATCTCCATATTCCCAGGAGGATACAGAGTCATGGAGATATGCTAATGGCCCTGCTTGTAATCAAAATGTGGAGTGGGACAAGTGGAGTGGCCTCTGGCCGCATCAAGTGAAGCCAGGCAGGTGACTGGTGGGTGGGGAGACTATTGATTTGTTTTGTTTGAACCCTCGTGAGACGATTGTGATGATCACTGACTCAGAGATGCTCACTATTTCTACATACATCTACAAATGTCTTCTGAAGCAACTTAAAAAATACAGCATTAATTAAAAAATAATTTTTGTGATATGTCCTTCAGCTAAACTTAAACTAGGAAAATATTTCAATTTGAGCATTAGTCAGTTTCACCAGCTCCAGTCCACGCACAGGCGAGCTCCAGGCACCGGGATTTTCTTCCTATCTCCCCCCACCCCCTCTCCATCCATCCTCCCCTCTGTGTGTGTGTGTGTGTGTGTGTCTCTCTCTCCGCCCTGCAGGCAGGTACAGCAGCTCTCTGATTCGTTTTTCCCTCACTGTGACTCAGCTTCTTTATTACGGCAAACAGGGCATCACCAGAGCACCGGCAGCAGCAGGAGCGCTTTCTAAACTGAGCACCTGAAGAGTGTGATGGGGAAAAAATAAATAATCTTCCTTTTTCTGGTTTAATTTTTTATACTGTAAGGATTATTGTTTTTGACTTTGGTGGCAGCATCATGAAAAGGATTCAGTAGCTGCCTGGAAGTCTGTTTTGTTGACTTGTTCACTTTTTCAACCTAACCTCACTGTTTATTTGTGACTTGCAAATGAACTGAGAATCATTAACTGACTGTTTTACTAGCTACTCTACTGAATTACTGTTTATTACTCTTTTGTTCAGTATCTAACTGTCTGTGGGGTTTATTTTCTGATCTTTCTTATCTTTTCCACTGGTTCACCTCCTGATCTACTTGCTGTTGCATTGGCTGACTGGCGTGGTCTTTATTCCACCTGTGACAGATTTAAAAATAGTTTATTTCCTATGATGCCTGGGAGTGGCATCACCATCATCCTTATCACCCTTAGGCACCCTTTGTGAGTGCTTGGATGTGGGTGGAGCTGTGATGAAGCAGAGGAGAGGCTTCATGTAACAAAAGGAAGAAAAAGAAGAAGACTACTACAAAAAAACTACAAGTGAGGAACAGCTGAGTGGAGGAGAAAACCTGGGAGGAAAAACAAATTGGATTAGGGAGCAAAAACGGGGGAGACTATCGGGAAAGAAAGGCTGACGCGAGGAGGCGTGGCATCGGAGTGAGATAGAGAGAGAGAGGGGGGAGAGTGGTAAGTGAATGCGACCCACACCCTGAGATGCTGTGCTGGCTGAGAGAAGACGAGATGTCGGTGCAGGAGCTGCTACAGAGGGTGCAGTGTGTCATCACACATGTCGGTAAGTCCTCACATTTTCTCCTTTTGTTCCTTCCTGTTTAAACTCCACAACTTCAGATGGTCAGAGCGAGAAGAGCTGTTGTGTCTCTTTGGCCTCTGGGGAATATGTAAGAGATCCAGGGAAGCCCCCACCCCCTCTCCCATCCCGTCTCTAGGACCATCCTACTGTCGCGTGGTAATAAAAGTGTGTGGTGGGAGATGTGCTACCAGGTTGTGTCTCTTTTTAGAAAATTGGTTGGAAGTGTGAGGAGAAGCAGATCGGAGAGAGAGAGAGAGAAAGAGAGAGAGAGAGAGAGAGGCAGGGGATTACCATCTCTCTCATCAGGACCGCTCAATGGAGAGGGATGCAGGGGGATGCTCTACACATGGGTAGATAGGAAAGTATGTCATCATCATACTAAAGGGGAATCACTCAGTGGTGGTTACACAAAGCTGTATGAATTCTGTCAGATGATTCAGTATTTATCTGCAGACATACATTTTTAATGAGATGTCTGCATCTCTGATGAGACGTTTGTGTTGATGCTGGATTCTATCAGCTGCTTCAGTATCACTTTCACTATCTTCCACTTCTCCCTTGCTCATTTCTGACTCACTCCATCCATGCTCATTTTTTCCTTCCTTAACACCCCACTACCACCACCTCTGCATCTCCACCGTGCCTCCATCTCCTCCCCACGCATCCCTTTTCCATCCATTCTTCTGGCCCCCTCTTCTCAGCATCCTTGACATCTCCCCTTTCCTCCTCCTCTTGTCCTTCTATCCTCCTTTTCCTCGTCCTCTTCCTCTTCTGTGTGCGGCTTATTTCCTGCCTGCTGCGGAAGTAGGTTAATGTGCCACGCTGGAGACTATCGCATAGCATCCTCTATCACTGCAATTCTTCCACCACGCTAGAGGCAGGGGAGTGAGGGGTAGGGGGAGGGAGAAAACAGGCTTGTGCAGAGCATTACTATGGAAACGTAGCTTGGTTCTGCAAACCAAGGGACCCGGAATTGATTTATTGGGAGCTGGGCTCACACAAAATGTTCTCACCAGACAATTCATTGGCTAATCATCAAACTATGCAGTGAACATGCAACACTGGATTTTACTATACATGTCATTTTGTCTGTGTAACATCCACTAATCCATGATTTTACTTATAACACTGAATGCACCATTTTTAACTAGATGTACAGTAAACAAAATTCAGCCAAACATTTTTCTTTTTAAACTTTCAGTGTGCTGTTTTAAGCCTTACCAACCTGCCCAGTGTTCTTTTCTCTCTCCTCTTTCCACTCATCCCAGTCGGTTGCGTCAGATGACCGTCCACCCTGAGCCTGGTTCCGCTGGAACCCTAAACCTCTCCGGTGTTGCCTAGTGCTGCTCAGGGTTGATTTGTATGGTTTTCAAAAGACTCTGTGAGGTTTTAACCTTACAATGGAAAGTGTCTTAAAATTATTTTGTTGTGAACCGATTTAAATTGAATCATAGTGAATTTATTCACAAACTGTCAATGTGTTTTGTAGGATTCTGAATGTTATAGTGGTGTGAGGTGTTAATGTAATTAAATATACTTTATATAAATAAATGGTTACAGTAAACTGGTTTAAATATGATGGTGAGACCTTTTTGGAAATGCTTGGCTTCCTGATTGTTATGTGGATGAGTGTGAGACTGTGAGAGACACAGAAGCCTGTAGTTATTGAGCATAAGGATGAGTGAATGAAGAGCTCCCACTGTTTACTGACCTTCATACTCGCTTTGCTCATCTGCTCATTGGTGCCAGGCGCAGCATGCATGGTGCACAGGTGAGAGAAGAGGAATGAAGATGAAGCAGCATACAGAGAAATGTTGATGTTGTGGCACTGAGGGCAAAACGTCTCAGCAAAATGTCTTCCTGAAGCATCATCCTGAAGACCAAACTACATTATTATAGCAAATCTCATTTGAAAAAGATTTTCATTCACAACATCAGCAATCGAAAGAAAACAACATTTGTTTACAAAAGAATTCATGGAAAATGACATTTGTAACATAGTTCAGGTTTCTAGAAAGCAGTTAATCAAAGATCTTCTACCCTAACACACAATCCCTCTGCTATTATTTCAGACACATTTTAGTCATATATTTTCTTTTAGTTTAGTCAAGATTTATTCATAACTGAGAACCCAGCTGACAGACAGCAGGGGGACATGTGGTAAAATGATTAGCACAAAATTGATTAGTGTCAGTTTGCAGCAGCTACAGTCTGGATGAGTTTTAAAGTGAGTAATTACACTGATCAATCAAAACAGTCCCAACACATGACATGGTGGTTTGATCTTGTGGTTTAATTTTAATGCTGGACCTCTGTAAAGGATAGAGGAGATTTGGATGTTCAAATGGATCCTTGCAAATGACTTGTTAAAAAAGAAACCAACCTTTAGTGCTTTTAGACAGACACTGTCTAAAATGACATAAATGAGATCTTGATTTTGTGTTGTCTTTATTCATCAGGGTGCTCAAAAGTGCTTTCGCCATAATTTTTGTTATATTATTTTTACAATTATTATTACAATTTAGTCCTTAAATGAACCTTTGTCAATGAATACTAAGGTATGGTCAAAATGTTTGTTGACAAAATGACGTCACCGCAGCTCCAGGATTCATGATTTACTGTAACTCCTGTGGTCCTCTCATGACGTTCATGTGCGCATGCCGCTTTATGGATGCCTGATCTAAAATGGATACTTGTGTCCCACCGAAGTGCTGAGTTCTGCAGACCAGAGACTGCTACTAAGACAGACAATTATATTCTTGTTCACATTAAAGCCCCTGTCCCCCTCCAGCCTTGCTCAGTCTGTGAGCTCCTCCTAAAACATTATTAAAGGAGGATGTGTTGAAGGGGCCTCATGAGTGACATTCAGATTTTCCAGTGAAAAGGTCAGGCTGGAAGGAGGGATGATGCTGAATGTTGTTGTGCTTTGTTGCTAACATTGCTGCCAGAACACTGGGTTCAGTTATTTGCTGAGTGAACGATAATGTTAATTATATATACTGTGTTTCAGTATATATGGTTGTCATTTTTATGATTGTATTACATTTTGCAGTAAGTGGCCAAAAACCATGAGAAAGTACACTTTGAGAAGCTAAGTGTATCACATTCTCTTTATTTACTTTATGCTTAAATTGCCTATGAAAGCATTAAAAACATAAATGTAAGGTTTTTTCCGAAAATGTCACATGTTCCCTTTGATTTGTACTTTATACGTAAAAGTACAAATCAATCACAGTTGTTATATATTTTAAACAAAGGTTCACAGTTGGGTGATAATGAATTGATAAATCATTTCATTAAATTAGGCAATTGGCAAATGGATTATAATAGGTTAAAGGGCAACTCAAAATATCTTTGAAAAAATTGAGGTAACATAAAATATTCAGTTTTTAGAGTGAGAAATCTATACCTAAATTCTTATGAACCACAATTACCATGTTTTTGGGACTTTGATATTTACCTGGCTTGTAGCACTTCAGTACGCATGGAAAATTCAGTCTGTCTTTTAGGTCTGGTGTACTGTTTACAGACTGTTGGACTGAATGAAAGACTGTACAGCCAAATGGCAGCTATGTCGTACTTCAGGCATCTTAATGAGGCTAAGAGGATTAGCATGACAGCCACAACTGAGTGTGAACTGAATCATTGAAACAAAATCCAATGGAGAAACTATTTCCAAATCTTTTCATATTTCACCCAAACGTTCAGTACTGAAGTAATGTATGGGAACATATTTAATGCCTCTGAGGACATGAACGAGAGAAAGGGGTATAAAGTTAAATTAATATAAAATAGCTGGGTAAAAAATGAACATGTCTGAGTAATGGCTACAGTATTCAAGTACTAAATGTAACATGTTTGGAGATTGTTATTGTTGTTGACAGGATAGAGCAGATGTGTCGGTCCTTCTCTGGTTAATGGGAGTTATCCTGTTTTACTTACTGTTGGCAACATATGATGATTCTTGAGGTCTGTGGCGACACAGAATCAATAAATCAACAGTTATGCATGTCTATTGCTCAGCGACAGCACAACACATTATAAAACCATTAAACACTCTCTGTGTACACACTGTGTTTATGAGTATGCTTGTGAGGAGTATTGTCAGTACAGTTGAGAGCCATTAACTTTGTCCTTACCTGATGTCAACCCCTGAACCTAATAGTTAATTCATGTCCAGGCTTTGACTGGACATGAATTTGGAAATGACTCCAAAATTTTCATTTTATTCCCTTACAGCTGTTCAGAGGTTGACTTACTCTTATGCTTGGGATCATTGTCTTGTTGCATAACCGGATGACCTCAAATTCTCCTTCAGGATTATCGGGTAGAGAGGGGAATATACAGTATGTTTCCTTTAGTTATGGCGAGTCACCCTAAACCCTGAAGCAGCAAAACATCCCCACAACAGTTACACTGCTACCTTCATGTTTGCAGGTATGATAAAGCTTGAGAGTCATCTAGATGTGTCAGAATTCAAATGAGCCTTAATGTTCTTTGGGGTTAGCAGTGTTTTTTTACCTCTCATTTCCCATCTTCCATCCCATGGCACTTCTATCTAGTGTCTATTAGCCAGTGGAGTCGATAGCTGATCTTTAGTGATTTGAGAGAGGCCTGCAGTCCCTTGGATGTGTTGGAGCGTTTGTGGCTTCCTGGATGACTAGATGGTGTGCTCTTAGACAAATTTTAGGAGGTTGGCCACTTCTGGGAAGGTTCTCTAGCTTCAGTTTTACACCTATGAGCCGTGTGATTCTGAAGTTCTACAAGCTGACTACTACTGTATATGGTCAGTCTCAGTCATACAGAGGTGAGGCTGTTGTGGCCTGGAAACAAAGAAAGGTCAACAACTTGGATCCATATACAAAGCGAAGTGAAGAATAGGGAGATCAGAGGTCACAGCTGGGACAGACGGTTTCCTTTTTATTCATACAGTTTCCTTCCTGCATACTTCCTGATCTACTGGTGACATCACAATGAGGGAAACTTTACTCCTTTAACAACAGCTAAAGATGTACAACCACAAAACCTCAATAAATAATAAACACATTAAAACTGGAAAGTACACAATGCTCGTGGTTAACAAGACTGAAAGATAAGGACGTTTCTCTTCTTAGATTCTTGTTACTATGTCAATATTCCTGTCTGTTAATATGACAAAGGTCACTGAGGTCATTGAAATGAAGTGGATCATGGAACATAGTCAGCAAATGTTACAAAATGAGATTTCATGTGTAAAGAATGAGGCTAATTTAAAGGGCTGGAGTAAGTTGGTGGAGACCCTATCAAAGTTAAGCAGAGAATAATATGTCCAATCCTTTCCCTTCCTCACGCTGTCAATTTTACATTTTAGAAATTATGGTATATGTATTTGTAAAACCTGAGCCAAGCTCAGAAATAACGGTGTACTGTTGGCCTGGTCATGGGTAGAAAATAACACGTTTAGATTTTGATTTTTACCATCAACAACTGCTGTAATGTTAAATTCTGAAAGCTGTTTGGGGTGTGTGGGATTACCTACCAGTCCCCAAGCTTTGCTGTCATGACGTCAGAGCTGCATTCTTTCTGTTTCCCCTTCCTGTCTCTGATATGAGGGTGGCGGTGGTGAGTGGTGGGTCCCAGTATATTTTGAAAATAGCTTGTCTTCTGGACTGAGGCCAGGTGGCCAGCTCAGGCCACAAATAGCGACGCAGAACAATAGAATTGATCCAATGGGCCTTAAGAGAACTTTGATTTCACAGTCTGGTCTCATTTTCTCACTGCACAGATTTTCCTAAGCAGGTCAATCCTGAGCAGACTGGTGAGGCCAGGTCAAGTCAGCCGGTCACCAGTTTAATGCTGATAAAAGTAGCTGACTGAAAGTAGTAAGTTACTGTTTGGGACAGGAAGTACTCCTGCAGGGACATGGATAAAGTTTCCTCATTGTACTGCAGTGTGAAACATCATCACAGACATTTTGAGTGAGTCATTACTCACTAATTTGTGGGTCATGAAAGCCCATTTTAAGTATATGCTCCAACCAGAGAAGGTTATCCCCAGTGAGGTAGCAAAGACTGGCAGTGATGTAATCCATGATGTAACAGGGCCTCCTCCCTGCAGCTGATTATTACTGTACACAGATAAGACAGCTGTTGATCAATTAACATTCTGTATGTTCAGTGAAGGCATGTTCATGGCGTCTTTCTTTCAGTTTTACCTCCAAGTAATGTGCTTGTATTTCTTGTATTTCTTGCACTGTTTGACTTTGTTGTAGCATTGTTTCAGTACTATACAGTAGACATATGATATATGAATACTAACCCTCAGAAAGTATTCATGTTGTCAGCAGTGTGTGTTACCTGTTGGTTTCAGTGTGGACTGGATCTGTGTAGTTGCAGTAGCATGGTTAAAGATACAACCTCACAATTGGCACAATTGCCTCTACATAGTCTACAAGAGATTAACAAAAACAGTGACTTACATGAAGATCAGACAGATTACCTACGTATGTGCATTTGTATGTGTGTTTGAGAATCTTTGTCCTATAAGGCTGCATCCTTTACACTTTGGCTCCTAATAGACAGTACATAAACATGGCACTCGAACAACAAAGCCACGTAGACAGGTAATTTATTGAAGAAGAACTCTCTGACGCATGTTTACTTCAGGAGCACAAGCTGTTTTTCAGAGTGGTTTCAGGGGAAGTGGAAGGAGGTGGGGGTACATTTTAAGAGGGGCGTTGCTGGCAGGGATGGAGACTGTAGGTCATGGATGGATTGCAGTTTTTCAATTCTCAAATGACAAAAGCAAAATGAACCATTCAAATATCTAAATCTGTCAGACATACATCAATATGCTATCCAACAGGCTGAGATGTTTCTGCCCTGAGCGCTGTGTGTGAGGACATCACAGGCAGAAGATGCACGGCTGAATGTACCATGAAAGAAGATATGATGTTGATGAGAAAATCTGTGGCCACAAAGTCCACGAAAATGAGAACTGTGTGTATCCAACTAAACAGAACAACTTAAATATTTTATGTTGCTTCAACTATTTTGTTGGATAAACTTAACTGAGTTAAGTTCATCTTACTAAACTCAATTAGGAGCTACCTGCTGTTTTTTTCAGTGTTTACTTTATTGTATTTGAAGAAGAAAGCTTTCAGTTATGTTTTTTTTTCATAAGGAAAGATGTGTGGCAGAGACCACTGAGCCTGACGATTGAACTTCATGTTTGCCGGTTAGTTCTGAGCTGGTGCAGAGTTGGTTCTTGAGAACTTTCTAAGAACGGCTTTGCTTCTACTGGAGCCACATCATTGTATCATTATCAGTCACACTGCAGTTAAAGCTATCTAAGAAATGATATATTTAAATAAATATATTTTATCTTTACAACAAAGCTTTAGTTGATCTTATGGGTCACAATAATCCAGCCTACAGTGTCTGACACAAGTAGTCCTGTTTCTAGACCTGCACTCTGAAACCAGCTTTCCACCACCTTTTTATCATTGGAAGATTCTTATAATTTTAATTACGTAAACTTACATTCCTCTTCATACAGTAGAGGCTGAGATCACTCCTTGGATGAAAGCACACACGCGCACACACAAACACACACACACACACACACACACACACACACACACACACACACACACACACACACACACACACACACGCCATGTCTCGCTCGCTCACTCTCTCTCCTGCCTTCCTACACTCGAAAGAGGAGGGCTTGTCCCGCAGTACTGTGGAAGGACTGTATTGTCACCAGACCTCTGCATGTGTGTGTATTGTGTGTTATGTTGATGTGGACGTCTGACTTGTTGCTGGTTTAGTCGCGCCTCTGCCCCTCCTGTCTGTGTGGATTGCTTCAGAGCAACAACAGCAGCATGGGATCAGTAATATGTAAGTGACGAACTTCACTTTATTCTTTCACAGTGTTGGTAAAGTGTGTGGTCTGCTACATACTCTGTGACTAGTGGAAGTCTGACAAAGGATCAGTACCTGGAACAGTTCTAACCATCTAACCTTGAGTCTTGATAACTGCAGTAGTGTTGACAAGTTCATAGATAAGGTAAGAGTGTGTGTATATGCAGTAGTCATGTGTTCTGCTTGAATATACTTATGGCCAACGTGCAAAGAAAATGCTGTAAAAAACTAAACTAAACCTGCTGGTGTTGAAGTGATACTGCTCGGTTCCCAGCAGACATCAGATGCTTTGTTTGTGTGAAATAGTTTTGTAGTCTCTACATCATGGACATCAAGTCCACACACACAAACGTGTTACCATATATACAGTATTTATAGTAGTATGTACAGTATACTACTGGGTTTATGTGTATGTTAGAGATTGTTAATGATCTTTGGTGTCAGTCAGCTGTTGGTGGATGTGTGACCGCAGTGTGATATAGGACCCCTACAGAAGACTGACAACTAAAACTGTACGGCCTGAGGTTCCTTGTTTAGTGATATTGTGCTTTAGAGCTGATCCCAAACAAACTTCCAATTAATTCAATAGCCTTAAATCCAGTCTCATAGAGCAAACCTTGCACTATTATATGGGATCAAATCACTGCCACAATGATTTTGTGCGTGTAAAAAAGATCTGTACGTAAACCGATGTTTGTCCGTAATTACGGTTTGTAAAAAAGATTTGTCCGTAAAACG
>JAUYWH010000020.1:1586972-1600860 GCA_034779795.1 Ctenopoma multispine
TACGGACAAACATCGGTTTACGTACAGATCTTTTTTACACACACACAAAATCATTGTGGCGGTGATTTGATCCCATACTATTAGGGCCCCAGGGTGTCTCATGCCCTGCAGTCGCCATTTGTGCACAGTTAACTGTTTCCACACATTTTATTTTTCCTTTCATTAAGAATGGAGACGGCAGTAGAATCTGCAGTGAGAAGAAAAGATTCTGTATTAGTAGTATTAGTATGTAGTATGCAGTCACTCCCTTGCAGCAGCTCGTACTGTGGTTGGGTTTGAGGTAGTCACAGGGTTGAGCACATGCACATGCCTGTAATAGGCTTTAGTTTCTAATGCTGAGATTATGACAGAGAGTCGGACAGAGTGAGGCAGGGGGGACAGAGGGACCTTGCAGTCTCTACGGGGCCATGTGCTGCTGCAGTAGCATTGCTGTAGGGGACTGAGCTGCGTTTGTGTGAGTGTGTGAAGAGGAAACATGGACTATTCCACTGTCTGTGCTGCAGAGCTGCTCAGCAGGCTTTGATGGGCAGGTATGGAAGATATGAACATATGCACACTCATTCCAGGTGAGACTGAGTGGAGTTATGACTGGATAGACTTTCTAGACAGACTGCAGTACTGTACCAGACCCCAGGAAATTTAAACTGTTAATGTGGCTCAACCTATCCCACTGTATGCATGTCTCGAACTGAGATGGAGCTTTTCTACTGCCGCATGGAGATGTGTCAGGAGACTGAGTAAGCCTTACTAAGAAGTACATCTACCCATCCCTCCATCCTTCATTCCGTGCCTCCTGTCAAGATGTCAAGTCGTTCAGTGTTAAATGTCCAGAGCCTGCTGTTGTTTGTGCCCCAGTACACGTCTGCAGGTAGATAACTAATGTCCCTAGTTATCAGCTATTGTAATCATGAATTTTCTTACCTAATACAATGAACGTGGGTTAAAAAAGACAAAATAAAGCACTAATATAGTTGACAGTGAAGCCTGTCTTATATTTGGTGACTTTGTCTGAGTAGATATTAAGCTTACATGGTTCAAACATACATGGTCATGGTAATAATCTACTTATAACTGAAATGCAGCAAAACTATGACCAGGCACAGCACACAGGTTAACATGTTACCTGAGTGCAGCCTGGCTTATTTGGCTCTAGATAGATAGTAATTTATAGCTCAGAATCAAATTGAATCATTTTTTGCTGTCAGTATATTTGCCACAGTAAAGGCCTGATCACATCAGAAGCTGGCAAAGAAATTAAACTGCATGTCTCTGCTAAACAGTTGGTTTAGAAGCATTATGGTGCATTATTGTAATTTTTTTTATGCATATTCATTATTATGCATATTGTAAATGTTACGTCACAGGTACCATGATGATAAAGGTAAATTACTGTAGGTATATCTACATCACACATCCACACACTAACATGTAGCATGTACTTCTTTCTACTAATTGAACACTTGACCTGATGACGTGTCCTGAGCTGATGCAGGAGACAGGTATGAGTGCACATCAGGCTTATTTTTAAGGATTGGTATAGGCTCAAATAAAGCCGATCAAAGTCTGATCCCTTCTTTAATGAATGTGTTTTGTCTGTCTCCACTCACTGGTGTTGCAGATCTATTCTCCCTCCAAAGTGCAGCATTGTGCTGCGTATGAGAGTGAAAGCGAGAGTGTGTGAAGGTGAAAAAGAATTTGGGCACAACAGCTGATGGGCTGCCAAGAATTTTTGTGAGAGAAAATAATCCATTCGGTCACACCTTCCTACTGTAGTTCCAGAAAATCAAAGGGATACAGGGGTATACCTTCTAGAGTCAGGGTCACCAACAAACGGCCCAGACCCTGTCCTGTCCTGTCCGGACCCAGAGCCGGAACTGACTTGTTAGTAAGTTTTAGTCACTTTTGGCAGAGGTTTCTGCATCGCGACTCAACTAATGGCTCATCCTAACTGTCTCTGATTGGCCAGTACTCATGCCTCTGTGGTTTCAGGTTGGCTGGTATTTGGCATGAGGACTGAAACTGGGATGTAACTAAGCACAAAATTAGATCTGAGTAAAGTTAGTCGCTAAATTAGGCAAGTAAGAGTAATACGATCAGGCAACAATGATTTGAACACTTTTCTTCTCTTTCTTGCCACAACGAGCGTCCCCCACTAACAAACAAACAAACAATCAGTCAAAGAGCGTCTGTAAAAAAATCAAACAAATGCCTGTATCTGCATTAACAGCCAATAAATACAGAAGAGTGAGGTATGAAGCAGAGATGTTCTAGATCAGCTGCCTGAAGACGTGTATAAGGCTTCACAGTCTGAGCTGTGGATGAGTCACTGATGTGTCTGACAGTGCTCAGCTTTTTTATGATTTATTTGATTATTTATTATTGTATGTACCCTCGAGAGTCCAGAATTAATATTGTTGAAATGTCATTGAATTATAGCTTAATGACAGGTTACTTCAATTTATAAAGAAATTAATATTAATGTATATTATACATTATAAGGCTATTCAAACATGATGATGTTGTTGACCCGGGCATGAGGAAAGTTTCCTCCTTAAGTCACATTTGATTACCCCTGCTGTAGAGGATTTCTCCCAGTTATTCTCTCATTCATATAAAGATCATAAATAATTCATCATCAATATCAGATGATATCTTTTTCAGCTAGAAGCAGATAAATATTTTTATAATTTATTTATTTAATAAATTTAATTTATTTATTTATAATTTTTATAATGGGAAGACAAAAAGTTTAACACCATTAGATCCACAGAAAGCAAGTAGAAATGTAATGTAGTTTGCACTTTAAACTGGAGGAGTCTTCGTCGGCAATATTTTCAGTGAAAGTCACTGAACTAGCACAAGCTCCCAGCAATACTTGTCCCAACACTCAGTGTTCTACAAGTAATATCAAATGTGTGTCTCAATATGGACATAAATATGGCATTATGCTTTCAGGTTTTCTGTCTGTCCCACTCTTATTAACACAATATTTCAGGAACACCTTTAAATTTGGCACAATTGTCCACATTGAGTCAAGGATGAACTGATTAGTGTTGGGTGGTCAAAGGTCAAAGGTGACAGTAACTGCAATCTCAGGTCCATCCCATCCAGCACTCCCATTCTTGTAAACATGATATCACAGGAATGCCATAAGAGAATTTCCTCAAATCTGGCACTGCGGTCCACTCATGGACTCAAGGTTGAACTGATTAGATTTTGTTGGTCAAAGGTCAAAAATGTTATTATCCCTTATCACGTCTGTTGACTGAATAAAAGCTGCCAACACTAATTTCTGTCAGTCCCTGTAAACCATTAAGACTAAAATCAACACTAAGTGAGCTTCTATGATAAGGAGATGACTGCACGTACATCTACACTCACTCATTCTTACAGAAGTATAATTCATTTGTGTCTGCAGTGAGTCAACCCTCATGTTTGGTGTGTTAACACATCATCAGGCACGTGGTTGTTTGTCAGTAGTGTATGTTTCATGAGGTGATAATGATATTCATTGGCATTGTGTGTGTGTGTGTGTGTGTGAGTGAGTGAGAGAAAGACCTGTTATCAGCAGATCCTGTCATTAGACATCCTCTGATTGTCTTCTTGCGCTCTTCCTGAGAACTCATAGGAAACCTTCCGCCCCCTTTTCCCTGGACTTTTAGGATTAACCCTCCAAAAATAACACAACCTCTGTGCACACTCTGTGCGCGTGTGTGTGAATATATATGTACATATTTTTAACAAATTGTGTGGACAGCTTTCCCGTGTCCTTTGTAGTTACCAGTGTTTATGATGTTTGCTCTTTTTGATTGGATCATTTACTTGGCTTTTGGATTCTCTGCCAAGTTGTTTTAAATTTTTCATTTTCTGTCTGTCCCCAAATCCTTAGTGTGAACTGAATCTTTAACCTCTGAGACACTGAGTTTATGATATGCATGTGTGTTACTTCACACTCATGTGCACTGTTATGTTCGGTGTTGTTTCGGTGTGTATGTCAGCGTGTATTCACTAACTGACAGTGCAGTCTCTTGCAGCGTGGGCTGCTGTTGTCCCAGTCGCAGCGGGTCATGAGATGTTCATAACCCGCAGGCTCGGGGTGCCTGGGTCACATGTTGACTCCAACAGTAGCTGGTACTGTAGGCCTGCTGAGAAGAAGGAGAAGCCTCTCAATAAACACCAGCTGATCTTTCTGCTGTTCACTCTCACGTCATCCTCTGTTCCACACAGCTAGTTAATTCTCTTCCTTCCTATTTATACTCCAGACTGCAGATTGGTGAGAGATGTGATATTCTCACCTCTGCTGTGAGCTGTGAGCGCCACCAGTCACATGACATGACCACAGAAGGTGACTACAGAGCTGGCTAGTGTATACTTTATTGTCTCCTCCTTTTAATCTTCATTTTGTTCTGCTGTTTGACTATTTGACATATTTCATATGAAATTTTTACAGACAGCCTCAAAAATTGCAAATTGTGAACCTTAAACACCCTAAAACACTAATAATTGCTGGAAAAACATGTACAAACACAAGAAGAAAAGGAGAAGAAAGTCCAAATCCTTACATTTTGACGTGTCTGTTGAAAAATTATTTCAGCGTGTGCAGCACGCTTGTGTCATCTTTAACACTGGTCGGCTGGGTGTCTTTCAATGTGCAGTTCTCATGTTCTATCTGTGTCCATGTGGGTTTTATTTGGGTTCTCTCCCCCATCAAAAGACATGCATGCTAGGAATAATTGGTGAGTCTACATTGCCCATAGATGTTAATATTTGTCACTGTTAGCCTTGTAGTGGCGACACCCTGGACATGTCGCCCAATCACAGCTGGGATAGGCTCCAGGACCCCTGGTGCTTTGAGGGAATTTCTTATTCACTTGAATTGATTAGATTTTAGTCAAAGCTAATGATCACTGTCACCGCACGTCTATCCCATTCTGATCAGTGTAACATCTCAGGAACACCTGGCAGGAATTTCATTAAATGCAGCCCAAACGTGCACTAAAACTCATGTATGATCTAACTAGAATATGAATGTGAAGATTCTCAGTCATCCAGGTCGTGGTTATCCCCAAAGAAAAGGTTATTTAGTGGTTATTTAGTTTTAGTTCCTTAAAGACGTTCTTAATTTAGATAGAGAAAACCTTCAGGAATGGACAGTGAGACGTCTTCAGGGAACTAAAACAAGTCCAGTTGTCACTGAATAACCTTTTTTGGGGGGATCACTAGAATATGAGTCTGGACAGACATGTGTGTTACCTGCAACTTGGTTTGACTTGAGTAAACTGAAGAAGACAATTTATAATCAAACCAACTATTATTTCTTTTGGAAGCTTCATGCTTGTTTTAAGTTGATTAGTGTTATTGTGTTGATAAAAAGTCATTGGCTCATGAAGCACATTTTCTGTCCTAGCGGGGGGTTGGGCATGGATGTAAGAGATTCGTTAGCTTTTGGATGATCAGATGGTGGTTGTGTACTTTGGTTGCCAGGAAAATTACAGGACACTGAGGCATGAGCTGAAAGAGACAGACTCACACAGGTCTCTGCTATCAAATGATCCAGTGTGAGGCAGGCCTGTTTCTTTATGGTTATAGCACAGACCTCAGTGATTAGAGCTTTCTTTGTTTTACTACTCCATCTCCAATTCTTCAATTCAGCAGAAAAGCAGAAACATGCACAGTTGAAGCGTTAGCCAGCCAACACACACGGTATGCAAACTAATATACAAAACGTTCCTGTCGTGTACTGCGTACATATGTTGCCTTTTTTAACCATTACTGTTAGACAATGACGCCACATCCTGTAATGAGTGCTTATTTTTACTAACCACTACTAATCCTAATGTTTTGTTTTTGTGTCTAAGTTCTCTTTTTCTCTGAACTTAACCAAAGCACAATAGTTTCATAGAACTGTCTGTAGGACATGAGAAATGAGTAGCAGCTGTCAGAACTACAGTGACTGCTACCGGGCTTTGACAGGTCGTTTTGGGGCACTTGATGCTGCCATTCTTATAGGGCCAGTTTCACATGTAGTCCTCTGACCAGAGGTAACTTCTTGGATGAGTATCTGATTTTTTCACATAGTGGCAGCCAGTACACTGGTCTTTCAAGAAGCTTCTTCAAATTATTCTCAATCTGAAGTAGCTACAAACCATCTCTTGTGAGTGAGAGTGGTGTGAAAATAATAAGAAAACGCTGCCAATAGCTGTTTTATTTACAATGTGTATCAGCACCTTCTCCTTTCTCTTTTTGTCTGATGAGTACAGAGTACCCCCACCTGCTGGTATACAGAGTTATCTCCTTGTGCCACTTTTTGGCACAGACAAAGATAACATGAGGTGAGCTCTCCGACTAAAGAAGCTGGTTGGATGAGCAGTGAACATTTTCTAGGTTTACTTGACCTGAATCAGTTTTGAGTTATCTTTATTTGGCAAGATTTAGTATCAGCAGGATTAAGCATGTACCGTACGCACTGCATTTTACATATTTTGAGATGTACAGATTAAATGACCGTCTTGCAATAGTTCAAGATAAAAAATGTAGTAGTTAGTAACACTAACACTACAGTGTATGTGTAATCTGGTCATATAACCAAGGCAAATGTAGGACTATTATCTAATTCTCCAGCCTATACTCTGTATGTTGTTACAAGGATTTCCATATTTAAATTGTACACCTGTGAGTATGCACTAACATAAATCAAACAATAAATGTAGTTTCAATGCAGACACCGACACCACCTTCCCTAACCTAAATGTTCCTCCGACCCAACAACATGCAGGATGTGAAGCCAAGTCAAAATCTATCCACTCTCATTCCCTTCCCACAACAAAAAGGAAACGGTCCAGACAGATGCTACATTTCCTTCAAAATCGAATCATTTTGGACCAACACAGGCAAACTCTTACCCTTTAGGAAACAGAAATGCTGGTTAGACATTGTGAATCTGATGGCCCCAGATAAACCACATAGACTCATATGGTCTTATGAAAGATATGTTAGATGAAAGAATGAAACCTTATTGTCTGAACAACACGTCATTCTACAATAAGTGGAAGTGGAACTTGCTTCCTTTGCCCAAACTTCTTGTTTTTGAAAACTTTTGTACAATTGGTGAGAGCAACACACACACATGCGCGCACACACACGTTACTGACCCGGGAATACAGTAATGTTTATGCTCTTGTAAATCCTTCCCTGAACACATCTGACAGATTGTACTCAAAACAATGTGTGTGTGTGGTGTTACGTGTGTTTCCATACGTGCATGTGTCAGCTGTAAGTGTACGTCACTGTCTAGAGTCCCTGTGTTTGTGTGAATGTCTGTACATTCATATTGTGGGAGTGTGTTTTGATATCATTCTGTCACACTGCACTGTTCTTTTCAAAGCTCTGAGAACAGTGGAGCAGTCGGACAGGAGGAGGACGTGGAATGTGTGTGTTTCAGAGCAATAAGCTCATATACACAGACACACACAGCAATGGATAAACAATATCCACATTGTTACATTGTAAGGTACGTCTTATTAGGCCTATTGCAACACAGATCCCTAAAATAAGCACAGGTTTTTAGATCTTGTGTGTGAACAATGTGTAATCAGCAATTTTTTTATTACCTTCATGTAAATATATTAAATTTATTTTATGTTTTCAAGCTAATTCAACTTAATACTTTTAGTTTTTTTTTCAGAATTTATGACTATGGTCTAAATTTAAGTATTTTAAATTAAGGAAGTGAGTTGAATCAATGAAGAGTTCATTCAATTTGTAAATTTAAAAAAAAAGCAAAAACATCAACAACATTAACACAATCGATCATACTTATGAAGCTGACACAGATTTTAAGTTCATCTAAATTGTTCAATAAACTAACATAACATTTATAACATTTAGTTGTGTCAGAAGAACAAATCACATTTGTTGAACTAGACATAAAATTCTAAGGTGGAACTTATGTTGAAACAAGTTAAATTTACAGTGTTTGCTGAGCCGCACTCACACTGAATGACATGCTGTAGTTTATCCTGACTTAGTCCCACATAATGTACACCGTCCTGCTGCCTTATATAGTTACTGCGGAAAAAATAGTAAATAATAACAAAAAATGATAATAGTCCCAAGTGTTTCCTGTCTTATGAATAAAGTTAGCTTCAAACTACAGAGGGAAATCCAGATTTTTATGGCATGTGTTTAAAGATTCTATCTTAGGGAAGTCAGGAATGTGCTGATAAAAAGAAAAATATAAAATCATAACAAAGTTACCCTTTAAAGAGGCTACTAGTAGATTATGAATATCATTATTTGGAATCCTATTTAGGGTAATCAAGTGTGTAACTCTGAAAACTGATTAGAGATCAGCCTCTGTTCCTGAAAAAGTAGGAATACCAGTGTAAAACCTCAAAAAACGATAACAACATTATGTACTGCACTGTAAAACTACATAATTATACGTGCGTGAAACTAAATAAAACAGTTTAAACTACAAAAACCTGATGTTTACCACATGTTTGTGCATTTGTCCTTCTAGCTTTTGTTGAGTAGGTGTTCCACGTTTCTACCTCGTGTTGGAGTACGTACTGTGCTGTACACAATTTGGACACCAGGTGGCAGGTGAATACACCTTGCAACACACCAATGCAGCTCATCTTCCAGACCTTGTAAACACTCCCACTGCCAGACCTTCCATACATCTGTCTAATTGTGTGCAGTGTTCCTTTATCTCTGTCCAAAAATCCGCAATTCAGCTGTTTTTAATACCAATACATAAGATCTGAGGCTGACTTTATGCAGCTGTAGTTATATGTTTAACTCCAGGTTTACAGTCTATAACACTAGAGCACACAGTGAAGAGGAATAGACACAACAGCACAACCCATTCTGTATTTCCCTCTCTCTCTTTTCTTCACTCTATCCTTTCACTTTCTCTCTCTCTCTCTGTCTCTGCCCTCCCACGCCTTTGATTGACTGCTCACTGCTCACTCACTGCTCCAAGCTGAGCTGTTTCATTACAGCTGGTGCTGGAAAAACTACCCTCAGACACATGTAACAACAACAACACACACAGACACACACAGTTCAGAGCTCTGCTGCAGCTGCGCACTCAGGATTGGACGTCTGGAATTGATGATGATGAGGATGATGACGGTGGATGTATGGATGATGAAGAAGCAGCTACTGTTGATGTACCAGGGTCATTGTGCCGTCCTCACTGGTTGTGGATACCATGATTACTGTTGTTTAATGGGACTACTGCTTCTTCTGGACGCTTCCTCCTGGGTGTGTGTTTGAGCGAGGAAGGTGTTGACATGAAGAGGGTCAAACACGTTATAGGTAACGGTGATGCACACTGGAAAGCCTGCGGTGACACACTGAGTCTCTTTAGCAGCTGATGCAGTGTCTCCGCGGTGGACCTCTGTACCTTCTGTGACTTCTTTTTTGTCTCACCAGCTTCCTTGCATGTGAAAACCTGCTTGGCAATAGACCTGTTTCTGATTTGGATTGTAGGAGTTGGAATGTGGAAAGAAAAGTCACGTGTCTGTAACCACAGTACATTTGTCATTAACAAGTAGTTTTGGGTTTTTGCTTGGGCAGCAAGAGAGCGAGAGCCCTGCGCTTTTGCTTTAGTTTGCTCAAAGACACTTTTTCGAATCTCTAGTTACATATACTTTAATTATGATTTCATAATTAAGACTGACAGCAGCTGAACACGTGGACAGATGATTAACACAAAGCCACTTTGTGTCACTTTGAACTGGAGCTGACACGGAGAGTATCATCAGCAGTCAACTTACAGTATAAACAGCTACAGCCTGGGGGAGTTTAAAGTGTGATTACACTGATCAACCAGAACAATAACACAAAGTGATCTTGTGGTTTAATTTTAATGCTGCCTGTAGTGTTAATATTGTTGCTGATTGGTGGATGTATTTAACTAAAGTTAGTATAAACTATTCATGGTGGATGAGTACAGCTCCAGCATTGACCTTCATGGCTGCTAGTTTGCAAAACTGGACCCCTGCAAAAGATGAGAAAGACCATGGACACAGAAGTTTAGCACATTCAAATGGATCCATGCAAATGACAAAAAAACATCAAGATAGTCAGCTTTGTCTTGTTAGTGTGCTCTGCACTCTAGTTCATTCATTCTTGATAACTGGAGATACTCACAAGCAACTGCATCACTGCCTTCATGCACATGTTTACAGTTTGCGATATATATATATACACATACAGTATATACATATTACTCACTCAGAAGTGTGATATCACACCGACCTCCTGGCTGCTTGAATGTTAGCAGTATACAGTATATATTGTGCAGCCAGTATTTATTGGTCTGTTCTAATACCAGTATGAACTATGAAAACTTGCAGTATATTAAATTCATTTTCTGCATCTATAGAATAATTCACTGTATTTTTCTGTGTGCCTGAGGAGAAAATCTCTCAAACTGAGGAATGCCTTTAAAGAGGCCCTTCAGGGTTTACAGCCTTCCTCGTGGAACCGCAGACAGACACAAATGACAGCTTACAGCAAACTGTACATCTACAGAAAACCTCCACACACGCTACTTCCTCAATGCTAGTCTCTAAGCTTTTCAAATCAAGAATTCTATTGGTTCCATTGGTGTGTTTACTGTCTATGTAAAGCACAATCTGACATCTGCGTCTCTTATATTCGTACTTCCTGCACTTCCCATCCGCATCCAGTCCTGCGTCAGTTTCTAAAAACAGGGTGTTTCTGTCAAGCCCTGACATCATGTCTTTCTGCACCGCTCCTCTCTGCTTTGGTGTTCCGACAATACTCAACATCCTCCCTGTTTAAGTGCCAGAGCTGGTTGCATAACCCTGCTGCTCTGTGCATTAGTGGACAGCTACAAAACTGTTCCTAAGGCCTGTTCGCATTAATAGTTTTTATTTGCTATCATTTGATTTACACAGTTTCCCACTCATCTCACAGATGAGTCGAGTTTTCCAACTGTATTTCTACTTTGGATTTTCACTTGCACATTTACACAGCTTTTATCTGACTGAGTTTACACTGAGTACACGCTCAATAAAATCCAGTGAAATCCATTATTATTATTTAATTAACTAAATTAAACAATAAAATGTGGATCAAAAAGTAGAGTGGTTGTCCACAATCTGCTGGAGTCAGTCATTCAGTCCCCTGAGTTAGATTGTTTTGGTCACATGAGTTGTTAAATTTATACAGTAGCCTTCTGTTTACAATAAGTTATTATGTGGTTCAGTATGATAAATAGTGTATTTAGAGCAACACCACCATTTCTTGAACAGTCTTTACTAGAATCTGTATTTCTAGTCGTTCAGACAGTCTGAAGCACTTGTGGGCTAACCCAGGTCCTCGACTACCCCTGACCTACCCGCTGCTGATTACCTGGATCAGGTGTATTCAGCCTATCATAAGCTGTAAGTGCAGGCATGGTTGGAAAACAAGCTGGGCTGTGGAAGTGTGGATTCACACACATATATTTAAAATCATATCTCAGAATGCTCTAGAATACTTTCCCATACATACACTGTGTCATGTTTCGTATGTTTTAAAGTTAGGTAAAGAATCAGGCTTAAGGTTTTGATGTGAAGCTTTTGTTAGACATTACCATAGGGAAAAAGCTCATCAACGCCCATGCTTGAACCCTGCAGAATGTGGTTTGATTATAGGGCCAATTTAGAGCAGCTAGCGACCCCTGACAGGATCAGCAGTATAGATAAGGTGTGGGTGGATGTTTCCATTTTTACTGAAATAATGTAAGAGAAACGAGAAAGTTTTGTTCCCATCTGTATTATTATTAATTTTCTTTTCATTATGTATTGTTTCCTGACTGATCCAAGTGGCCATACTTTGTTTAAATAACTGATCTTATGGTTTCCCTCTTTGATTTGACTTTTAACTGTCACCCAGCCCTCAAGTCTTTAATCTTTATAATAATAATATAATAATTTTTTGCCCAGCCTAGGCTGTGTTACCTACATCTGATCACACTGTTTCTTTTCAAGTTAGGATTCTTCAACTGAACTTGTGTTTGCTTCCACTGAAACTGACAGATGTTTTACTGGTGTCTCTCTTTACAGATGAGATCATGCAGCAAGAGATCAGGCCCCTCCTGGCTGTAGACATCATAGAGCAGCTACATCGCCAGTTTGCCTTGCTCTCAGGTATGTAACATTAATAGTCTATTGCAATAACAAGATCTTATTGCAGAACGTGCAAATTGTCTAGGTTAAATGTAATCATGATAGATTCCAAAGAGTGAAGGTTAAATGTATGAGGTCTCTATTATGTGGTGCATCAAACCTGGGAAAAAGCTGGAATATATGTAATAAATGTGCCATTCATGTGCCATACATGTTTAATAAGAAACAGATCTGGACCTGCAGCTCTCGTGCAGAATGAGTCCTGACATTGTCCTGCTCCAATAAAGACTTTGCCTTGATGGTGGCATTTGTCTCTGGTCAATGACACCTTCACACATATGCACTCTGTGGGCACTGATACATCCCCATACCATCCCAGATGTTTTCATCTTTGGCACAGAGAACCATGGACTTGTTTGACCACAGAACATGTTCACGCTGTCTTTCAGTCCACTTTTCAGATAACTCAGCGGCGTTTCTGTATGAAATTAGTGTTTGGCATGATAAGTGACAATGGTTTTCCAAAGCTCTCCTGAGCCAATGTGGATATATTCATCATGGCACAATGATGGTTTCTGAGGGTTTGAAGGTCACACACAGTCAACATCGGTTTATGGACTGACTGAGAGCTGACTGTGACCATGGCACAGTTGGTAGGGCAGTGGGCAGTAGTCTATTAACCCCAGAAGACAAGACACTGAACTGTTTTGTTGCTCAGTGAAAACTCTCAAACAACAAAAATAAGTGACTTTTTTGTTGTAGTACAGTGGGAAATGAGGCATTAAATTGTGGTGCAAAAACATTTGTTGAATGGATTATTAATATCAGCATGGTGACTTAATAGCAAACAACTTGTCACTCCACCAGCCCAGCTGCTGGAAAATCACATCATTTTATTTTTAACTCATTTCAAACAGAACAGCGTTTTGCCACCACAGCCCTCAGATTTTCCAGATGTGCTGTTACTGGTGGCATGGTCGCCTGTGTGGTTTTTCCAGGCGTGCTCATCATTCCTTGTCTGAGTTCTCTCACAACAGCCAAAATAACAACTGTTTCTTGTCTCAGCATCGCTTGCCTCCAGAGTTACATAAGCTTAACACAACCCAGATTTATGTCCTGCACCATATGTGTGTCTATTGTGAGTGCGTGTGTAGGATGTGGGTGCTCTGGCTGGGTATTTTGGACTTCTTCTTTATATGCAACTTAGTCAACATGTGGAACCACTCTGCATTTACAGTCATAAAGTGAATTGCCTTGCCAGTCATATAATACCTACTGCAGCAATGTGGTTTCTCTCTTCTCTGGATTTGTTTGTCTTGCTTTTGTTTCTGTTCATGAACTTTGAACGTCTGCAGGCGGTATTCTTGTCTTGATACTTCATTGATGGTGTACCTCAGTTACTCTTTGTGGAAAACATTAGAACAACAAAACCCACCACTTTCTGAGTTTATGAAAAACATAATGACATAATAAAATCACTATAGGTTAAAGTAGTTTTGTATTAACTACAAACACAAAGGTTACTACTTGAAGATGAAACAGTACTTAAAGACAGTTATAATGTTCACACAAGTTTGTTACTATCCTGCATTTAGTCCTTGCAGTAGTACTGTACAGTCATTCTCTCAAACTTGCACTAACTGTATTTGGCCACTTGTGGGCAGTACAGTTAGCTAAAAGCACAGCACTCACAAATAACTTCTTAGAGGGGGGGGGGGGGGGGGGGGGGGGGGGGGGGG
>JAUYWH010000020.1:1612039-1648503 GCA_034779795.1 Ctenopoma multispine
GAAGAAAGAAGTCCAGTTGCCATGACTCAATCTTCAGACAACTTTACCTGGATGACTGAGAATCTTCACAGACACCTAATTGTATTTTGTTTTTATTTGTATTATAGTGAAAATGCAGTAAGTTATTATGCAGTAAAGCCTATATATTTCAGATGCTGACGATCACAGCATAAACTTGTAATCTTAGCATTCTGCAGTGGTGTAATTGTTAAATATTTACCGTTTACCTAGTAAAGACATTATATCTCATGACTGCAGATTGACATAGATTGCCTGAATGCACCATTAAACAGCTCTATTGGGTCTAACATTTACTGATGTTGTAGTTTTTTATTCTGTATATTTGCACTCTAGACATATTATAAAAAAACAAGTCTTACTGATTATGTATATGTTAAGTATCTATAATGTATGTACATTATATGTGTCTGTGTGCCACAGATTGAGGTGATGCATGAGGAAAGCCAGGGAGGCTCCACCCATGTGATTGTGACCAATGAGACAGAAGAGAGTCTGTCCAACAGACGCAGGTAAGGACAGAACATACAGCTGTGATTCACTGAAGTGTCATTGTTAGGAAAAGCTCAAGGTGGATGGAAGGAGGGGTTCAAAACCAACGTTCAGCTCTGAGCTAAACTCTAGTTCACTGTATTGTTAAGGAAGTACTTAAGATTGTTTTATCAAGTTGACTGTGCTTAAACTTAACCAAGGTGATGAAGTTTGCTTCAGTGATAAATATTATGTGTAGCTTTAAATGTCAGCCTTAATTTACTGTGTTTATATAAAGTATAATATTCACACACACACACACACACACGCACACCAAAAAAATAAATATATATTCTAGCGCTTAACAACGCCTTAGCATGTTTTTTCTTTTTGACAAGTTTATCTTATCAGGGCTCTTAGTTGGAAGTAACTCATAGTTACAGAACCCGAATTGTAATTGCTCGTGTCTCCTTGTAAGTCGCTTTGGATAAAAGCGTCTGCCAAATGAGGTAAAGTAAAGTAAAGTAAAGTAAAGCAATGAGCAAAGAAACACAAATGATTTTCCAAGCAAATTTTATGATTTCACATTTAATCCCATAGACAGTCAGGTTACAGCATTATAGATTATTAGCACACTTTAGTCTAGTCTTTAGATGTTTTATAAGAGTCTGTTTTCTCCCTGCATAGCCCTGCATCTCTATATATGACCTGTCACCACCCTGCTAAAAGTGATGTATTTATTATGCGTTTATTGCTGTCATCAAACATGCAATATCATTAAATATACCACCACACTCCCGCACTGCTATAATAATTCCTCCTGTTAACGTATGCCTTTAATGGATCCCTCCAAAAGACACCTATGTAAGTTATGGGGCCAAAATAAACAAAGTGTTAAAATGCTGGAAGAGAATATAAGGTTTCAACCTTCCAAAGTAGTCACGTTATGGATATTCTATAAGGTTGTGGCCTTCTTGTCACAGGTCTATAGGTGTCATATTAGTCATATAGACATTTGAATATGTTTTTGCATAGTGCACACAGTATGGACGTCAGCCTCCTTCACTCCCACTGAAAGGGCTTTATAAACTGTATTCTTTATAGTCTATATGAACATATTAGTGATAGCAAGTTAAGTCCTCTTTCATTGTTCTTATGGACACCAGAGTATTGCTTCAAGACAGACTTGGAAAATTGTGACCCCATCTTTTAAAGTTGGTCAGTTATATCCCTAATTTGGACACTGGATGAGACACATGTGCTATATATGTAGGGCATTAAAGTCCTAACCCTATAGTGCTGTAAAAAAAACTTGCCCAGCTCAAGCACACTTGGGTTAGCAGGATGATGATCTGAAACACACCAGCAAGTTCACCTGTGAAGGGCTAAGAAAAAAAAAAAATAAATTAAGGTTTGGTGTAGTCAAATTCCAGACTTCAATCCGACTGAGATTTGTACTTGGGTTATCTGTGTGTAATATTAAAATTAGCTTGATGATCTGAATCATCAAGAATGGGTAAAAATACTTTTTCACAGCACCGAACCCTGGTGACACAAAATATGTAACAGCTGTTTTAGACTGTCCAGACAGATCTACACAGGTGCATAACAATTTGAAGCACTTTAGACGTGTGCATAGAGAGACAAAGAAAGCCTTTGTGTAAACAAAACTTTTTGGGTTTGAGCTCAAACAAAGTGAAACCTGATCGTGCAGATGGTTGAAGAACAACTAAATGTTTGCTGAAGGGCTGTTTGCTCTCTTTATTAAGAGGCAAATGCACAGTGTAACCAGCAAGGCGAGGTACTGTTACTCAGCAGTCTATTTATGTAAAAGCAGCCATACAGGAGTATGTGTTCTGAAAATATGGTAGACACAGCAGCATCACTCTCACTGCTGAGCAGTACAAATTCCCAATATATCCTCTAGAGCTGTACACTGTAGGATCTGTTGCTGCCTGCCATAGTGAGCGCATATCCATGGCATGACCGTGCGATGTAATCATGCGATCAAAGATGCAGGGGTGGTATGGAGCCTTGGCCTCACCTGAAAAGTACACATGCTCCTGTGGAGTGACTCCCATTGCTTTGGCACAGATCCCCATAAACACATCATCAATGTAAATGGAGGAGTTCAGCACCAGAGTTGCATGGTAGATCTTAGTTGCAACATCACCTGAAACCTGATCGTGCAGATGGTTGAAGAACAACTAAATGTTTGCTGAAGGGCTGTTTGCTCTCTTTATTAAGAGGCAAATGCACAGTGTAACCAGCAAGGCGAGGTACTGTTACTCAGCAGTCTATTTATGTAAAAGCAGCCATACAGGAGTATGTGTTCTGAAAATATGGTAGACACAGCAGCATCACTCTCACTGCTGAGCAGTACAAATTCCCAATATATCCTCTAGAGCTGTACACTGTAGGATCTGTTGCTGCCTGCCATAGTGAGCGCATATCCATGGCATGACCGTGCGATGTAATCATGCGATCAAAGATGCAGGGGTGGTATGGAGCCTTGGCCTCACCTGAAAAGTACACATGCTCCTGTGGAGTGACTCCCATTGCTTTGGCACAGATCCCCATAAACACATCATCAATGTAAATGGAGGAGTTCAGCACCAGAGTTGCATGGTAGATCTTAGTTGCAACATCACCTGAAACCACGTACCCTGCCCCAGCAGTGTAGTCCGGGTAGGAAGGCCATGGGTAAAGCTCATAAGGAACGTGGTACTTGCTATCCTTGCGGCGAATAGGAGGGGATCCTCTGTGTACGTGCCCCACCCACAGGTCTTTAGCCCCTGACTGGCTACTTACGAGTTGCCGCAGGTACCTAACCAAATTGGGCATGTGCACGAAGATGTCATCGTCCGCAGACATGAGGAAGTGTGCCTGAGGGCAGTATTTGTGGCCCCAGTGGAACTGCATGATTAGTTTGGCAGTCAGGTTGTAGAAGGTGTCTACAAAATTCTGCTGGATCAGGTCGTTGTAGACCTGGTCCTCCTGCAGCAGAGCAGCCTGCACCCTGAATTGCTGCCTGACATCTGGAAACATTCCAAGGGCAAACACCACCTTCACATTTTCCCCAAGTTCGGACCAAACAAAGCTCTCGTTTCCCCATGTGTCCCTGATAGCCTGACGCTGCACAATGTTTTCTGGTGATGATTTCACAAACAAAAGCAGGAGGACATCATTCCATGTTTTCCCATCTGCGTCACTTTGTTGACATTTATCCGGATGGTTAATGAGGTATGAATATTCCCAGGAACCGCTGTCCACACTATTAGAACTGTCCTTCCTGTGGCCACGATTGGAGGTGATGCTGAAGGAAGAATTGAGAAAGTCGTAACTGTTGATCAGGTAGCGGTATGCGTAAGATCTCATGTGGCTGACTACGTGGTGGTCCAGCTCTTCCCAAGAGACCATCACCACGCATAAAAGCAGGCCTGTGGTCAGCAACTGCACGCACTGGCACTTGTGGATCCGACGGAAGTTCATGAACATTGCAATGACCGCTTATTTCTGTCCACACACTAATAGCCTGTATTCTCTGGATTTTCGTCTGTCTTGTGTTCTGTTTCTGATAAAGTATGTTATTTCATCAGTGGATCTTTTCACTCTTAATCTTGATTTCTTACTGGACTCTAGTTTCTGGTGTTCATTTCATCTGTCTAACTCTCTTCCTTATCCTTCAAGCTACTATTATTATATCTCTTGCAGCACACATTCTCTTCCTCACCCCTGTATCCTGTGTTGCCAACTGGCTTTTTTTGATGCTGTCAAGTCCAGTAGACCTTTATCAGAGTCTCCAGCAGTCTGGGTGCTTCGCTCCTGATCTTCCTCCACTGTGTGAAGCACAAGTTCTGCTCTGTCATAATGATCAGACTGCAACCAGCTCTGGGTAAAGCTCACCGTCTCTGCTTCCGATCAAACATAGAATCAGCATGCTCCTTCTTCCTTCTCTCCGGAGAACTCTAGGTTAGCTTCTTTGTCATATCTCTGGTTACTGTAGCATTATCATACCATGGGAACACATGGCACCTGAAAAAGAGAGAAACAATTGAGATTAAGAGTCCTAGAGATTTTCCATGCCTAAACTACATGTTTAATAATTACCAAAGGTATTGCCATCATTCATCACACATTTTGACAATATCTACTTCCAGTTTCAAATGTGATAAATTGCTGCTATGTTCTGGTTTTGTTTTAACCTGTTGGTTCAACAAGTCATCTTAAGAGCTTGAAATCTAGGAAATGCTCAGGGAATACTTTCTCACATTTGAAAAATGCATTATTAATTTGAAAGCCATTTATTGTTCAGCATAAGATGCAAATTACAGAAACTAGAGTTGCTACACCCAGAAATCAATGTTGCTGTATCTCTTTCTGCATCCCTCTCTCAGCCTTTCTTTTCATCTCTGCTCAATGATCACTAAAACCAAGTCTACTGTCTGGTTCTTGAAAAAACATGAAGGGAAGCAACTAGTGCAGTTCTGGACAGTAATTCCCTTTCAGCATATCATGCTATTCTTAGTAGACATAAAAATGGCTCGTCTTTTTACAGAGCATGTCAGCTGAAGATTGCTACTTGACTGATTCTGAAAAAGAGTCAGTCGATAATTAAATTACTCATTAGTTGCAGCCATAATTCCAGGGAAAAGCAAAATGTGTAATAGTTGAATTTAAGCAATAACAGATTTAGAGCTGTAGCTGAAGATCACTTTCATTATTGGTTTATGATTAAATGTTCTTTTAAATTTTCTCTCATCCCATTTCAATTTTTTTGTTTTGCTATTAATATTGTTTTTTCATTGTGATACATTTCTCAGTTTTTATGAGCTTTCACAGTTTTTGATGGTACTTCTTAGGGTTAAATTAAATATTATTTTATTTAAATTAAAATAAAAAAGCAGCTAAAGCATAGGTATCAGAAGTGTGACAATTTACTAATTCATAAGCTCAGTTATACCACAGGATGAGATTTACCATTAATATGTTAAGGAGAATTAGCAGTGTGGCCGTGGCCCCTTAGTGACGCTATTGCTGACGTAGTTATTGTCCAAAACCCAAAGGTTTTCAATTTACTTTATGAACTATTCAGTATTTAGTACTTTTGTTTGTAAAATGACTGAAATCATTAAGCTTTTATCACAACAGATTATTTCTGTATCAGTTAGTGATTCTTTTATTCATCCAGCTGACGTTTAACTCACCTGTCAGCACTAGAAGTCTGCTTTGACTGCAGAGATCCCCACACGCAAGTCGAAGGGTTCCGTCACACAGGGAAAGCAAAAAGCGGCCCGGGTTTTAATTCAGTTTCGATGAAACTCAGGTGAGTTAGGACGAGCTAATCCTGTTGTCACCTGGACAAACTGGACTAACTGCATGATCACAATGTCAGGTGACCTGACACTAACTAAAAACACACACACACACAAGCGAAGCTTCCCACAGAGACTGCTACTCACCGCGGGGATGAGGAGCTGAGCTCTTCCAAATTCTCAGCTGTAGCAGACTGATTGCTGGAAGCAGCTGGGATCTCACGCTCCGACTAGGCGTGCGTCTTTGGGATTCGGTGAGGATGGTTGATGCGTTGGTACCACGTGGTGAGCGTTGTTGCGCACGGGGGCGTAATCGTTCAGGTAACGAGCAGCAGCGCGGTGACAATGTGTGTGCTATATTACTCCAGTATTTTCTTTCACAGTGATATTTGTATCACTTGCTTATTTACGCAGGAGAGCGCGACAGATTGTGTTGCACTCAGATAATAGCGCAGGACAGCAACAGATGCTTCACAGGAGAATGTCTCAGGGAAATGGGTCAAGAATGATGATATTCATGTTTGTATGATTCACTTAAATGTATCAACACACCACAGTGTCAAATATGTCTTAAAATGCTCATATATTCATACCCATAGTCATATTTTCTCTTCCCAAGCCTTATTACATTTAAATAATTTAATAAATGGGTCTCACTTTCAGTCTGTGGTAGTGAGGAATGGTTGGGAATGTCTGGGGTTAGGAGAGGTAACAGTGCAGAATCTGGGGCTGAGTTTTCGACAAGGACATTTGCACAACATGTTTACAGCTCTTGTAATAAATAAATAATAAATAAATAAAACATACTGTATTCAACTTTTTCAAATCTAATTTTAGTAAAACTATCGTCCAAAACCTCTCCAATCTCAATTTAAAAAGTGCAAAGAAATTCTGTGTTTTTGTTTTGTTTTAATTACTACACCAGGGATTTGATTCAATCTCTTTAAAAAGACCCTGGTAGTGTTAAAAAGTTTTTACATATTCATCACATTTACATGTGTTTTTTTCGACAGACGCAAAGCGAAGTACAAATGAGACACGGTCCAAGCCACTTCAAGAAAAACAGGGCTTTTTACATTTGGCTCCATCGTTCCTAACAAGGACAAATGAGTTGGAGAAAGAAGAGATGAAGAGTGAGTAAGCATATTAGATGAGCTCTCAGAAGGAGTCTTAAAGTGATTTTTAAAGACGTCTGACGTTACGTTGACGCGTTCCACCACCACGACGAGTTTACATAAAGATTTTCCACAGTCATGTTGTTTAGTTAGGGAAAGTAGAAAAGCTCCAGAATGAGTCTCTAACATATAAAGCTGCCAGCTCCATCACAAGTCAGGTGGTTGGTCTATCTTGGTTCAAATCACTTATGCTCATAGAGCACAAAATATATTAGTACTTTATCCATTATTAAGAATTCTCATTCATACTGCTCACTCTGTTTCCATTCAGGGATCTTCTGTGCTTTTTATCAGTGTAGTATGTTCTTCATTTATAGCATCGCTCCAATATTTCTATTAGAATTACTTTTTTATTATAGTAATTTAAAGAACCTAAGTAGACGAAATGTTTCTATCATCACCAGAATCTAAAAATCTAATAACTGTGGTTAATATCCTTGAAGGATCACTTTCACTGATCCACCTTAATTGGTGGAAAGAGTCATCCTAACACGGTGTTAAGTCCAGTTTACCACAGACATCCCCCCATGCTCCAAACAGCCTCACCATCATGCCCATCAGCTGCCTTACACTCACAGGGGAGGACGCAGTGAATGTAAGTGCCGACCCAGCACAAACAACTATAATGGAGGGGCTTTAGCCCAACTGCTGACGTCTGGCCGATGCTGCCATACAATAAGCTGAACACATGTTTCCACAGCAGCACGGTTTAACTAAACTGGGGTTAACCAACAATAGAGCGCTCTGACAACACGTGGCAGTGATGTGGTCTTGACAGCCAGAGGTCCTGTGACTGAACACCAATGAGAGGAACCACTGTCTAGACTTTAAACCTCAAGTAGTACTGCACTGTAGTACAACCACACTTCCAACAGAGTGGGGACACTGTGTGAAATGTAAATTAAAAAGTGCAAGTGTTTGGCACTTTATTGCTTTCTTGATATAGGACTTTAGCTGCTCCACATTCCATGGCCTCCTTTGTTGAATTTTTCACTTGTTTTCAGTGGATGACAGGTGTGGACTGAAAGCACATCAGTTTAGGACCCGCAATCTGTAACTGCTGAGCCATGCTGTAATACCTGCAGAATGTGGTTTGACATTGTGTTGAAGAAATAAGAAAGAAGGTTGGTTACCTGACAAAGCCTGTATGCTGTATGTTACTCAGCATTTCAGGTGTGCAAGTTACGAATGAAGTGCAGTGGACACAACAACCGTGATTTCCAAAAGAAAAAATAATTTTGACTTGTCAGACCACAGGACAGTTTTCCACTTCAGCTTAGTGCATCTTAAATGATCTCAGCCACTTCTGAATCTTATTTGTATATAGATGCTTCTTTGCATGGTAAAGTCCTGTCTTCAGACTAGACAAAACATGCTCTGAGCCTTCCACACAATTAGCAGATTTTTTGGTGAAGGACATCTTTTTAGGCTACTATTTTCAATCAAATATACTAGGTTTTTAATTATTAGTTCTTTTTTTACATTTTCCTGTTTGGAAACAGGATTGTAATTTTACTTTTAATACACAACACAAATCCAATTCCAAAACATCTTTCAGTTTGCCCTTTTTTGAGGGGGAGACTCTTCTCAGTATACAAAAGTTGGATTCATCATCGTAAATGTATGGGGCAATGACAAAAAGGGGTTGTGTAAGGGGCCTGAAGAGGAGTTCATTATGCTCTTCTAGAAAGTCCCTTGTGACTGTACTATGGGTTAGGGGTAGGGTTAGAGCTGAATGAATGAACACAACTCAGGGAATTTTAAATAACAGAACTAGCAGACTAAGCTTTTTGTGTTTTAAATACATGCTAAATTGTTCACTTATTTCACTTCCTAACAATATTGATGTCACTAATCATGGTAAAGGTTTGGCGTTGAATTCAGTCCCTGCCCCCATATACTGAGAATTTAACAACAGAATAAATGATGTGTAAATGACTTCAACTTGACATCACTTCAAACAGCCACAATATTAATACAGTGAAACAATGACCAATGCTCTCTTTATTTTAGCAAACATTTTGCTGTGAACTTTGAATGTTATCACTATCAACCCCATATCCTGTTAATAATACAGACGGTCACCTGCACCCCGCAGATCAGACACCCTGACACCCTCTTCATTATCTCCGGAGACTTTAACCACACCGACCTCAATAAAACACTTCCCACATTCAGCCAGTTTGTGAGCTGTCCCAACAGGGGGGAGAAGACACTGGACCTAATCCCTCTGGGATGAATAAAGTTTTTTGAATCTTGAATGAATTGAATCTAATGGTTGTTAATGTTAATGAAATGCTGGAGCCCATCACAACTGTAGATGGCCAAGAAGTGGGTTACACACTGACAGGTCGCTAGTCTTTCTCAAGGCTGGACTTTTACTTCCAACACAGTATTCTTTGTAACTTTTACTTAAGGAAAAGCATCTAAGTACAGTAGTCTGATCAAAGTTTGAATAACTTCAGTTTGAACTGGTCAGTCCATTTAAATACACCGTCAATAACCCGCTGATACTCCCCTTGATGATCTAATGTGCTCTATTCTCTCACAAAGGACAAAGGTCAAGTTTTGTTCAGCGGAAGGAAACGGCATGATAAAATTTCACGCAATTTGTGAAGAGCTGAGTTGCACACATTAATAATCCTTCCTCAGGCACAACAGCAGACTGCATCTTGAGGCTAGATTGTCAGACAATCAATTTTCATTTTTGCTAGAAAGCAGCAGACAATGTGAGAGAGTTCACTTCTGTACATGCAAATTACAGGAACTAGATTTTGAATTTGTCTCATCACTGCAGAGGATGGTCAGCATGCTATTACTCATATGTCAGTGTGACGTTTGTTTATCAGGTGCTCCTCTCCAGGAGTTTTGAATTTAAGCAAATGTAGAACCAAGGCAACTTTTCTATTGTGGTTAGGAGCATGGAGAACTGATTATCTTTCTAGCAAAAAGTGGGTACTTCATAACTAACCGTCATCCAGCACAAAATACTGATCTGTCTGATATTAGTCAAAGGAATGCAGAGTATTTTTTTCTGTTTGTACTGTGGTCTCGCATGTTTAATCAATGAGTTTAATCATTACTGAACTCTAGCAACTGATCTAAGACACGTGGATTCTACAGTCCCGTTTTATTCCACTGGTCTAACTTGTGACTTCTGTTAGGATTAATTAAGTCAGACTTTCGCTGTCTGTGGTGGACAGGAGTCAGCATGGGAAAAACTTTATGCCGGTAATGACTGGAAGGTCTCAGAACCAGAGGTGATTAGTAACTATATACATTACTATACTTTAATACAGTTGAGTGTTTCTTTTCCTTTTACTCCTTTAAAAATTCAGACGAAAATATTGCAGTTTTAGTACAACACGGATATTTAACCTTAGTTTTAATGAATTCATTTGTCATAATTTTCATTTTTGAAAGATTGTACTTGAATATTGAGCCTGTATACTTCTAACATGTCTGATCTGAATCACGGTGCATTGTAGCTTGCTGTGTATGGTTTCCATGCTGACCCCCATCCACCAACATTAAAACCTCCTTTACAGTAACCCTACCCCTAACCCTACCTCCACACTGAAACAGACACACTGAATCTCACTGTAAAACAAATCCTGCGCTTTATGTGTTAGAGAGAATTAGTCATCGCTTTTTGTAACTTTCTGTCCTGTGGTTTCCTAAAGATTTGTTAGTTTTTACATCCTGTTTTTTTGCTGTCATCTGTCTGCCAAGCTCGGCCACAGTGGAAAACTCCTGTAAGCCCAGGGTCTGACTCAGCTCCATCCCATCACAGACCCAGTGAATGAGTCCTTTGAGTTCTGTGTGTTTACTCGTCTGACTTCATCACATCAATAGGTCCTGCTTGATCCCTCTTACCCTCTTACCTCTCTTACTCCCTCAGTCTGCTCCTGCAGACTAATACCTCTTAGCCTTGACCACCGGAATTTTACTATAGATACCATTCAGTGGAACAGCCTCAGACACACAAACACACATATTCACACAGTATACCTGACTTACCGGGCTGTTTTTGATTCCAGTGCACATGTGAGTTGCAGTAGATAAATTCTTCTTTTTTTCTGCTTAACTGCTAGACACTGAACCTCTCTTTCTGTACATGTCGCATGTCTCTTTTCTCTCACCTTTCCCTTGCTTTAAATGCCCTCTCTGATAGACCCAGAAGTGTCTGTGTGAGTGTGTGTGACATCTGGGATGGGTTGGCCCTCTCGGGGATGGACCTCCCCTTTACCTTATTCCACCTCCCTGTAACTGTTGCTGCCTCTTAGACTGTGTCTATATGGCATGTGCAGGAGCATGAGGGAGGGTTTTGAGTTTCCTGTGAATGACAGACTGTGTAGGTTAGCTGCTTCTAGCTGTGAGGAAAGTTCTGGAAAGTTCTGTGTTTTCTGACCCATCCATCAGTTGGTTTTATGCCGGCCGACCTGTGTTGGTGCCCTAGGCGAGATTACGACTTGGCACCCCTTAATCAATTGCCTATAATTGCGTATAATTGTGTGTGGGCTTAGACGGGCGCAGTAACCGATGAACTGGAGCTGTGGACGGACCCCGGCTGTAAAACGCGTTTCACTTTATTGTGGAGAGAATCAAGAGGGAGTCATACAGGGAGAAAAGCCCAAATAAACAACTACACTTTGAAAATTAGCTCAAAAATCCCTGATGATGATATTTGCAAGGAACCTTTTCTGAGCTCTTGAAACTGCGCCACCTCCAGTGAGTGGCGCTCTAGGCGACCGACTAGTTTGTCTAAATTCCACAAAATTATGATCTGATGTGCATTGCTCCTTCCCTGCAGACACATCATGACTGAGCTGATTGAAACAGAGAGGCTGTATGTGGAGGAACTGCAAAACATCATGGAGGTACAGGATTTCATCACCCTTTCTACATTGTGCATGGTTTACATGCATTTAATGGACTGAAGCTGCACAATATTTTGTTTGTTTGCACCCATGCTAATCTGCTTTCTGCTTTCGTTTCCTTCTCCGCTGTCTCATTTCCACCTTCCTCTGCAGGGTTACTTTGCAGAGCTAGTCAACTCAGAGCTCAGCCACCTCATCCCTCTGTCACTAGAGAACAAAAGGGACGTGCTGTTTGGAAACCTGCCAGAGATTTATGATTTCCACAACAAGTAGGTAGAATAAATATTGCGCTGTTATATACATGTGCTGTATCTTGGCAACACCAATAGCAGTGACAAACACAACTGGCTACGGGATAAAACAATATATGAGGAACCACCCTCACACTAGATTATGGACCATAAATTCAGATTTCCTTTTTTTCTGTGGTTCTTTTACATCCAGGTGAAACAAGCTGGAAACAAAACACTGACGAAGAAAAGTTGTCTATTTAATCAGCCACATGATGAAGAGACCCACTAACAATGTCTCTTTCCACTTGTAAATCTAATATAAAATAAAAGTTTAGCTGGAAACCAGCTCCTCAGACTGCGCGTCTTAGGGTTATATTGCTCACTGTGTTCACCTGCTGTTGTATGACTGTGTGTGTCTGTGTTTGCGAGCTGCAGACTTAGGTGACTACACATTACAGCTTTCAAGCTTTAAATTTACAATACTACTCAAGTGGAGGATTCTGGAAGAGAATGTTAGTTAACTAGTTAGTTAGTAACTACAGTAACTGTGTTTAATCAGGAAATTTAATTAAGATCAAGATCTCATTTGCAATAGAGACCAGATCCAAAATCTGTCCAAATCTAGAGAATAACTCTCTCTTCATTCACCCAGATGATCATCAAACCCAGTATGCCGCAGTGGGCTTTACAATCTGTACAACGATGTCACCCTCTGTCTTTAGACCCTTCAATCAGACTATGTAAAACTATGTAAAAAAAAACAAACATCTGTCCACCTTGGAAGAAGGGTGGACAGATGTTTTTCTCTATACACAACAGAAAATAACTGTTGTTATTTTCTGTTGTGACAACAGTGGCAACAGAAAATAACTGTTGTGTATACAGAGCAAAGTCGATATGTATTTGGATACTCAGACTGACAGCAATATAAATATCCACATATATGAAGAGAGTTGTCAGTGAGGGTGCCATCCTCCTCCCTGATCACACATCCTGCCAGACTGATCAAAACACTAGTTTAACACTGGTTTTAAAGAGTGTTTCTAACTTTAAGCTCTGTTCGACCTCATTTCTATTAGTAAAATGCATGGTGCTGGAAAGCCATCTTCCCCAGCTCAGTGCTGGTATGAGGATCTTTTGTTGTCGGTTACAAGGAGAAACATCAAAACCCATAGTCAGCAGGCGATAAGCAAAATATTGTTATCAACAGTATCAGAAGCCTCAGACATATCTACACAGAGTGCAGCACAGTGCAGCTTTTTATCAAGTGAGTGAACAGTGGTCTGCACTGCGGCACCAGTTGCAGTGGTTACTGTGCAATGACGACTGCTGTGGCTGGATTTTGGACAGGCAGGACAATTTGGAAATGGGTGGATAGTTATTAAGGCCACCAGTGTCATCGCCTTCAAGTGATGCAGTAAAAAAACTGTCCTCACCAGGAGACATTTCTGTTTTTAATCTTCATCAGTGCATCATACATCTGAATATGTGACAGCTCTGAGACAACATGTGCTACTACGTAACATGAGAGGGCTTGGTGGAAGCCAGTATGGGAATAATACCACTGACAGCAGGTATCGATAAGTAGTGAATATATGATGTGATTCCATTATTGTCAAATGCTTCAACTAGGACTTGGTAGCAACTCCTCTGTAGCTTGGATTAGATTGTCTGGGTTTTCTATTAGTGTTATCAACCCCAGAATGGGCAGGGTGTAGTAACTTGTAAAGCAGTTTGGGTACGAAAAAAAAAGGTTGAAGGGTTAAGTGTTATATACGTGAAGACCATTTACAGGTAGTTAATCAGTTATCAGTTTTATTATCAGTGTCTCTTAATTCAGTGTTGTGTCAGTTAAAATGAAACAGTTTTCACATGATCTAGTTTTTCCTGTTTCCTGATCAGGAAACAGGAAAAACTAGTCTGCAGCTATGGCTGGGGACAATCCAGCCATCCTGGATTGTCCCCAGAAGTATTAGAATATTCTATTTAAAAAGAGTGAGGAAGAGCAAATAAACCATTTTATTTTCTAAATTGTATTTCATTTTTTGTTTTTTAAGCGAGAAGCCAGTCCAAATTTTGTTGTAAAGTCTGTTCTGATTCTGAAGATGATGGATCTCCCTGACTATTCACAAAACATCATCCCTGAAGCACAAGAGTCAAGTATCTTTCTGTAAATTATTAATAAAGATGTTGTGTAATTTTTTGTAACACAGTCCACAATCTTTTCCTGACCATAACTCAGTGCTGTTAGTCTCTGAGTTTTATGGCTCTTTTTATGGAACCCACACATAAAAACATCAATATCACTGGAGCTACAGTGTGCTCCACTGCTAGATAGGAAAACTGGTTGTTGTTGTAGATATTCTGGCAGAAAAATGTGCCTTCATTGACATTTGAAGGATCAACATATTTGCAGATATTTTTGTAATTGGACTGGCTGCCAGCAACACACTGACCCCCAAGTCAACTGTGTGTAACTGTGTCTTGTAAGTTGCTTTAGATAAAATAGCATCTGTCAAATGACTAACAGCAACATGATGTAGTCTTAAGTTGCTTTACTTTTCTACCAAAATGGCAGGCTCACACGCATGTGTCTGTGTTCACAAGCAAGTTATTCAAAGCGACTGACACATGAAAAGGCAGTACTGTACTGTTTGTATATTTGTTTGATATTCGATATGAGTTTAATGGCTGTGTCGCCCCGCTCGTGCTCGAGTAAAATTAAAGTGTGTGTTGTTGTGTTCTTATTCTGTACGTTCAGGACATTTCTGAAGGAGCTGGAGAACTGTGCAGAGAAACCAGAGATGGTGGGAACCTGCTTTCTGAAGAGGGTGAGTAGTTTAGAAACAGTAGTGTAAAGTAACTGAGTACTTTTACCCAGTTAAGGGTAAAACGTATGTACAACCTTCAGGTGTAAATTTCCATTTTGTACCTAGATTACTTTCATTATGCGATATTACTGTTTTTTGAAGTAAAGGGTGTGAAGCCAACTTCAATCACATCTGAGAGACTAAAGGAATGGTTTACTGAATATGTGTGTATTGCATTTATAGGTACACCTGGACATTTGAATACAAACTGCTCATCTATAAAGATAACAAGGCAGAGTTTGTTTTACAGAAACTCCGTGTATTTATTAGGTTAATGTATTACAAAGTGTTTCCCGTTTTCAAGTTATGACTATGCAACTCATTCTGTGTACTGAGGCAGAAATTAATGCTTCACAATTGAGAATTGTTATGTTAATTCAAGTTATTCAGTGATAGTTATATGTACAACCAAATAATAACCTACTCAAACTGTAGATGTCGGCCCACTGTGTACCTAATAGCATCCCAGGTAACATTAAACGCTACTTCCTTTTTCCTCTTTCCATCAAGAGGTTACCATGGAAACAAACCACTCATGTTTTTCCATTTTACTGTCTAAATGCAGAAAACCATAATGACAAAGAAACCTCTTGTTTATAAAGGTAAAGGGTTTGATGTGGCTCCAAACTGTGATCAGGTGAATAATGTTTGTGTGATTCTTTCTCTTGATGTGTGTAGAGCTGGAGTTACCTGTGTGGTTTAGAAAGGCCTGTTTTCATAAGGTCCCACAATTCACATTGTACATCAGGATAAAAAGCAAGGCATGATGTCTTCCCTATAGACCTCCACATTAACATTCTGTGGCGTTAAATAGATCATGACAAACATTTCGACACCTCCGTATGTTCCTAGGAGCACGGTGACCTCAATAATTGAGTTGGAAAACCACCAAGACTCTTTCTAAAATGAATATCTGCAGAAAGAGTGACGATCTATCAGGAAAATGGGATATACTGAATCAATCCACTTCACTGAGAAGACTCAAAGCTATAATTGCTGCCACAGTACTGTGGATAATTTTATAAATGATTGATTACATTTTTAAAAACAGATTGACTGATTTTATATTCCAAAGTGTCAAGATAATTTCTTACACTCGTGATGGGTCTTTTTGTTGTCAGAAAGAAGAGCTTCAGGTGTATGAGAAGTACTGTCAGAATAAACCCCGCTCTGAAGTTCTGTGGAGACAGTGTGGAGACAGCCTCTTCTTTCAGGTAATATCAGGACACAACAACTTGTAGCTACATTAGTGAACTCTCTTTATTCCAGGGCCCACATAGACAGATGGGACTTGGCCTCTAGACAAACAATCTCTTTCCCATCTTGTAACTTATTTTAATAGCAGACGTGTGTCTTCAGCTTACATTAAAGGAGAACATTTGGTGTTTCTGACCACAGGAATGTCAGAAGAAACTGGACCACAAACTGTCTCTGGATGCCTACCTGCTGAAACCTGTCCAGAGGATCACCAAATACCAGCTCATGCTCAAAGTACCTACACGCACACAACTTTGTCTTTAAACTTATTCATAAGCTTCTTATGTATGTTTTTCCCTTCTGTTTTCTGTTTATGCAGAATTTGAGCAATTTCTGTTAACGGTGGCCTACAATGCTAGCAATCGACAACACTGGTCAACATAATATTTGCTACCTGTGCAAAATGTTGTCATTCTTATGGTATTTGATCTGCTGATCACAAAAAGGATCCGTTTAGTTTTATCATGTACAGTTTGAATGAAAGTGCTGTCATTTTCTGTACTTGTAGAGTAGAATAGGTTGGTTAGTTTTGGTGACTGAAATATCCCCAGGACCCCAGGATCTTTGAGCAATTTATTTTCAACCACCAACAACAGCAACTGTAATAGAGAAAATGGAGAAATAGAATATTTGTAGAGTTTCTCCTCTAATCAGCGTAAACAGAGCAAAGACAATCTGTAAGTCACCTTACTGGTAACTTACAGTAGGTAAAGGAAGTAAAGTGCACCAGTGGGCAGCTATTACAGACCAAGTCCAAGTGAAAGTGTCTGCACTTTACATTTATATTAACATAAATAACATATCAACATTATCAAAAAACAGTGTACAAGTGTACAAAGTCTCTGGATCTGCCCTGGACAGACAGACAACTTTCATGGTGGCTTTAATGTGCTGCTCAAAAGAGAGGAAACCTCAAATGACTCCATCACTTTTGCCTGTCAAGCTCTGAAAAACACAGTTGTCAAATTCATTCCACGACTGCGTATAATTTGGCCTATAGGTGAAAGAGAAAAAGGAGAGGGTCAAGAAGCGTGCCCCTGGGTAAATGCTGACATCGTATTACTATAAGATAATTAGGCTTTTAGCCAAGTGAGCGCCAATTTGCAAGTCATACGTTTGTATGTTTGTTTATTGCACGGAAAAAGGTGTAACCAGTTACAAATGATATGGCATATGCCTGGTGATACCATGGAAACCTTTACAGTACAGTTTATGCTTACTTCCTTGTAAAAACATCATAACACACCCAGTATTTAATGGACCATGACACCGATGGGAAAACTCCTAAGTAAAAGGTAAATGATCAAATAAACCTTTTGTAAATGGGTGTTCCCATGAACAATAATAATGAAAGAAAAGCTCAACTTTCAATTCATTGGAAAGTCTTAATTCTTAGTGCATAATTAAACTTGGACTATTATCAAAATAAATCTTGGGAATGCGTGGGCGGTTGTTTGTCTGTATGTCGGCCCTGTGATAGACTGGCGACCTGTCCAGGGTGTACCCCGCCTCTCGCCTGAAGGCAGCTGGGATAGGCTCCAGCACCCTCCGTGACCCTTACGAGGAATAGCGGTTAGGAAAATGAATGAATAGAAGGACCTTGGGCAACTACATTGTAACCTAAGCTGATGATGAATACAAAGTCTTATCTAAACTATTACCAACAACATCCTTCCTGCTTCCTGTCTTCCAGGAGATGTTAAAATGCAGCAAAGGTGAGGGGACAGCTGAGTTGGAAGAGGCTTTAGCTACAATGCTTGACATCATCAAGTCTGTCAATGACTCCATGCACCAGATAGCCATCACCGGCTTTGAGGTCAGTATATCAAATTATTCCTTATCTTTAAAACTGTTTAATACAACCTTTTTCTCCTGTCTTGAATAAGGTTTTTCACATTTTTTCTATTTCAATTTAATTCACTTGATTTATATAGTGCTAAATCACAACAGAATCATCTCAAGGCACTTCACATATTCAATTCAAAATCCAACAATTCCCCTTAAGCAAGCATTGGGCAATAGTGGAGAGGAAAAACTCCCTTTAACTGAAGAAACCTCCAGTTGAACTAGGCTCAGGGTGGGTGGCCATCTGCCTCGACTGGTGGGGGTAAGTGGACAGAGGAGACAGAAAAGGAGAGCAGACCATACAAAGGGCACACACCCTGTATGCTCATGTGCTTGGCAGAGGAAGAACAGAGGGTTAGTACATGCAGTAATTTTAAGAATAAATCTTGTGACGTCGTTGGCAGGACCACATCAGCTACACTGAAATACAGGATTTATTAATTCAGTGAGACTGAAACCAAGCCACCATGAATTCTGGGAGCCGAGGACATGTGGTGGATTATAAGTTTTAAAGAGATCAGGCAGGTATGAAGAAGTACTTCCATTTAAGATTGTGTATGTCATCAAAAATCAGATCTTACTTTAATAGGGGGCAAATGGAGGACAGCTAAGACTGGTGTAAAGTTATGTGTGGCCAGCATGGTGGAAGTTTGTATTGGGTCTGATTTTTCTGGGGATGAAGAGCAGCATGATAAACTGGAGACAGGTTATGTGTTAGGCCTCCACCACTGTTGAGTGGGGGGGTATTTATTTGCATATGCAAAGCTTCCTATTGCCCTGTCTCAAACAACTTGTCTTCTCTGTCCAAAATGTGAACACCTTGTTCTCAAATAAAGGTACACAGCTGGGGCAGACGTGAAGTGAAACCAACCTGGAGGAAAAAACTGTAGTTCTAAAACTAGTGGTGGTGTGCCTGTGCCTGACTCCACAATTTTTTGCCATCATGGGTGCCCGTCGCATCTGCTAATGAGCTGTTGACAATACAGAAAACAGCCTGTTCACGCTTAAACCCAGCTCCAGATTATTTATTATCCAGCCACTCTCCAAGGTGAGGTGCCATTTTACAAGAGGTCAGGGAGTCCACACTCAAAGTGGTTAATAAATCACTTACAGGTAAGGGACAGATGAGGAAATTATTTGGGTGTGTGTGTCCTACTGTATGAATGAGGAGTGGGGGGCCTTTTATTTGTCTTAGCTCAGGGGCCCATTTTCTCACAGTTGCTTTTACTAGATATCAGTTTACTTTTTTCTGCTTCATTGACTGCACATGTAGGGTCCATTGCTTGTTGTCCTTTTCCTGCTTTCTCTCTGCCTGCTGGAGAAACTGAAGCTTTCTGAAGTCCCGAATCAATATAAAGCAGCTTTACAGTTAAAACAGCTTTTGGCGACATCTAGTGGCCAAATATTTGCTATTACATTTGAATGGGAGACAGACCATGAATGAACTTGTCAGAAAACAATGTCTTTTTTATGTTGCTATTATTGTTATTTTGTTCAATAAAGCTTAGATTATGAAATTGTATCCTCTTTAAAAAAGTACAGTCAAGTCTGAAGTATATCTCATTTCATTAGTATTCTGTGTTTTGGCCACTTGCAGACTTATACAGCTTAGCTCCTGCTTTCAGTTTTGCTGCTTGTTTCCTTTTTAAGATTGCTTAATTTCTTATGCAGCGCTTACCACCTGGTCACGCAAATACTTACCTGTGGTCAGTCCTGTTTGCTCAGGATTGTGTGTGTCTGGTTGTGGCTCTGCATTTGAAAATCCTTGCAAGAGCAAACTTCATCTTTATGTTTACAGTAAGAACCAATTGGTTAAGGTTAGACTGTTGTTCTGTTGACCCTCACCTAACACAACAGATTCATTCACCTTTCCTTTGGATAAAAAATGTACATTTACAGTGACATTACACCTGAAGCCAAATGGTTGGATGATCTCTGACTGCTTGTTGATGTCCACAGGGAAACCTGAGTGAACTAGGGAAGCTGCTGATGCAGGGCTCCTTTAATGTGTGGACTGACCACAAGAAGGGCCACAGCAAGGTACAGTCCCACACTGTAGCAGCATAGCATCAACCACTACTGCAATTTTAAGATGCGACTTCTTTCATTTAAAACCAAAACAGATTTAAAGAACAGGTGTTTTTGCACATTTTACAACAACAAATTATCTAATTTTAAAATTTTTGCCAACCGTTTCTGTTACATTTGAATGTTTTTCAAATGGAGTGATGGCCGGACAAGCAGGCGGACAAAATGACTTAAATAATGATCTGATTGCAGGTGAAGGACCTGGCCAGGTTTAAACCCATGCAGAGGCACCTCTTCCTGTACAACAAGATCCTGCTGTTCTGTAAGAAACGAGAAGAGACCACAGATGGTCAAGAGAAGACCCCGTCCTACAGTTTCAAACACATGCTGAAGGTCGGATACATATGAATTTGGTTCTTTTTCTAGTCATCCATTGTGTAATCTAAAGTTAACCTGAAGTGGACATACGAGTGACTCCTTTCACATTACGTAATCTGAGTCTTTGTTAGTGTTCTACACGATTAACGGGACTTGATGTGTGTGTTTGGTTGTGGAGTGCAGAGCAAAACTTTGTTCTGCCACGCCATTCAACTAGGAAATTCAATCTCTGGTTCTCTCTACCACACTGTCTGTGTCCAGATGAGCGCTGTGGGGATCACAGAGAACGTCAAAGGTGACAACAAGAAATTTGAGGTGTGGTACAACGGCAGAGAGGAGGTTTACATCATCCAGGTACGTTGAATGCAGCCTGAATAAAACTAGCTTTATGTTCTACTCAACTATTTACCAGTTCTATTACATGAGATGCTCAGAAAACGGTGCATTCTTAAAAACTAAAATGGTTAATAACCATATGAATTTTGACCTTACAAATAAACTGTATCTGGTTGGGACCTCTGCGAACATTTTAGATATCTAAGAGTTGACAGTGTTTCCACCAAATAAATATTTCCCCTCCTACCTTCTCATATAGTTTCACAGGCCAGATTTTTGTAGCACAATCTGTTTTCCACTTTTTCTACCCAAATAATCACATCATAAACCCCTGATCTATCTGGCGACCCTCCAGAGAACCTGACCACTAGGGAACATTACTATTGCTTAGTTTTGATATTTTATGTGTTGTTGCCAGTAATTCTACACTGTTAAGTAAGAGTTTGAATGAAAGTAACTCAGTAACAATACATGTCTTATACATTTATTTTACATATGCAAATGAAACTGAGAGAAATCAAACAGTTGATGATGTAAATATTATGTGTTGAATAGATCAATTAATATTTCATGTAGTCATTGATGATTCTTGGGAGGCGTCCAGTGCTCTGTTTCACAAGCCACCTCTTGGGGGCAGTGTTGCACCACACTTTGTTACCGCTAAGCACTGTCTCACCTCTCAATCAGAAAAACAGCATGACTGCTAAGTGACTTTGTTCTTTGTGTGTGTGTTTGTATATATGTACTGTATATATATGTATATATATATATATATATATATATAATATGTGTGTGTCTGTACTTTTCCCCAGGCTCCTTCTATGGATGTGAAAAATTTGTGGGTGTCAGAGATTCGTAAAGTTCTTACAGGCCAGCTAGAGGCATGCAGAGGTACACACATACACATACACACACACACACACACACACACACACACACACACACACACACACACACACACACCTGTGTGTACATGTGTCTTTTACATTGCATGTACACAGAAACATATTTTAATTGCATGTGTAACCAGATGTTGCTCAGGGTTTATTGCAGTGTTGTGATTTCACATTTTCCAACACTGTTCATCTCATGCAAACATTCTGCTAATTGCTAAGTTCCAGATTTAAAAAAACTTTTTCAAATTCTTATTCGAATACAGTTCTGTTTTTCCACTCTGGCTCTATCATGTTGTGGCTCTATCATTATCCCCTGCTGCAACAACTCTTTTTAATTCCCTTATCAACATTTCCTTGTCAACACTGGTATCTATCAGCACATCTTGGAGTTGGCTGCAATCTGGTGATAGGCTTGTCATTCTCTCGCACCAACTGCCACATCAAGGAAGCGTCCTCTTTCTAACTGCAGACATAAATGCACACATCACAAAATGTAGTATATGTAGGGCAATACTGAATGTTTTTATTAACATCTCATTTTCTGATTCAGTCACTGATCAAATAAAGTCTTTCTTTCATTTTTCTGATACAAAGTCTGAACAAAGTTAACCTGAATAAATACAATTTGTAAATGACATTTTGCTTTATTCAAGTAAATTAGTTTTCCAACAGCTACATTATTCATGTGATAAAGTATTTAACCGTAAGAGCTCCATGATAACATCAAACATGTCTGATGAAGTCTGGACCAAACAGTGCACTTGAACACACCGCAAAGACTACAGCCAACAGCCACCGAGCATATAAGCTCTGAATGGACGTAAAGGCTGCAAACGATTATGAATGTTGAAATGGCGGCAATATTATGATTAATTTAGATTTTATTCTGGGGCTGCACAAGACAGTATGACAGTATGACACAAGAGTATATCATCTGCAAATGCACTGGTCAGACTGAAACACAGGTGTTTTACTACCAGCCAATATGTGCATCACAAGCTCTAAGTCTCCGACTGAGGGGGGCACCAAACTTCACAAAAGTACTATGTGACATCCAGACACAAAAAGCATATGACCCCTTTAAATGTATGTTATATAAAGAGTCTTTTGTTTTAAGATCTACTCTAGCTGCCCGTGACTCACCCCCACTCATCTGTCAATCAAACATTGGTCCATTGGTGGTTTTCAGTGGTGAACATGGCTCAACGGAGTCGGTCTGCATGTCCACGGGTGACTTCCTGGTGAAATCATTGTTGTGCTCTTGGGGGAAGGTTGGAGACTCCTGCAAAGGTTGATTTCTCAATTTGCAGATACTATCTCTCACCATGGTTCTTAGGACGCCTTAGACGTTGGTATTGTAATGCTAATCCCTGTATTTAGTCCATTTGGTCTTTTCTTCTGAATGTACAACAGAAATGACATTTTTACTATTGTAGCATGAGTTCTACAGTCCATCAGCTGTTCTAAAAAGGTTCCTATTGTTTTCAGTTTAGGTGCCTTTTAGACATATAAACTCAACAGGAACATGACAGCAAGATTACAGACTATTTATACAGTAATTAACTGCAGCACACAGCTGCAGGACAACACACAGCACCAACCTTTCTCTCAGCCTCTGTGAGTCCACTGGCCTCTCTAACCCTCCCCCCCCCCTGTGTGTTTCTAACTCTCTCAGCCAGAGACCAGTAAGCCTTCATCCACAGTTCCACTCTGTGGTCCTGACTGACAGGAAAACCACTCTCTGTGTGTCACACACTCTGCCCGACTGACAACCCCGTCTGTGTGTGTGGGAGTTAATGTGTGTGAGCAGACTGACTAATAACAGCAGCCCTGTCATGAAGCCTAGCGAGCAGAGGCTGTAGGAGGCTCCAGTGCAGGGAGGGCATGTGTGAGTGTGTGTGTGTTATTTACAGTACACTCCATGTGAGTGAGGAGGCTAGAAGAGAGCCAGAGTGAGAGACTGAAATTGGACTGCGAGAAGGAGGGGGGGCGGGGGGTTGAAAGTATTGGGGGGAGAAGAGCGACGTGGAATGATGTGTAGATAGAGTCAGAAAGAAAGAAGAGATTTTCAGGGTAGAGCTGGAGGCTGAGAGGCAGTGCAGGGGGAATGAAGGGAGGCCTGAGGAGTGTGAGGAAAACAGAGGGTAGAGAGAAGGACAGCAGACAATATGCATGTGAAGAGAAAGAACAAAAAGGAAGACATGATTTATAATGTGAGGTGAAATAAGGCTCAAATTGTAAAATAAGCCTAACCAGGTTGATACCTTAGCTCATACCCAACACCTTTAGTATTAAATACTTTCTTAATATTTACCTACATTTACCTACAACCTTCCAATGTTAGTTCAAGAGCATGGCAACAACTCATCCAGGCAAAGTGAAAGTCACTGCTAACCCAGAGGAACACTGAGGTTCATCTGAATTCAGAATTACCCTCAACCCTTTTGGGAGAATATTCTATGGACTGATGAGTCTAACGTTGAGCCAAGCTTCTGTTATATCTGGTGTAACCCACAAAAGGAACATCATCCATTTTGCGGTGTGATGCTGTGGGGATGCTTTGCTTCTATACCAGAGAATCCTGAAGGAGAACGTCATCAATCTGTGTGTTGAAGCTCAAGCACAACTGGGTGATGCAGCAGGACTGGAATCACTTAGCGTTAGAGGAAGTCGACCTGTGAATGGTTCAGAAGGAACTGGAAGGAACAGGTCGTTACGTTTCCACACTGGTGTTAGATTCAGTTTGAACATCTAAGACAGTTTAGTATTACACACACACACACACACACAATTTTTTTTTTGCCAATATCCTTTCAGTAAAATTCAACCTTTACTACTGATTTTCATTTTCAACAGCTAACAGCAGCAATAAGTATTTCACCCTTTGTGCCACTTGACGGTTTTTAGTGTGAAACAGTTGTGGAGGAAATGTTCAGTTGAGTCATTAACAGCAACTTAACAGCGATAGAAAAACTAAATGGAAGCAACGGTCAATAATGAGTGAATGTGGCCGAACTCATGGTAGTAATGGGATTAGTGCTGTGGAAATACTTTATTCTAAATTTGTCAAGACAACAGGTCATCATGGGGTAAGTATTATGTGTGCAGAGTGTGGGAGCTTACTTATATAAGTGTGTTTATGATATTTCTTTCTGACTGTCAGACGAGACATTACAGAAATACTGCATAAACTATAACATATAAAAAAATAATGTCCACTGTATGTATGGTGGAAAGGAGCCCTTATACTAGGAAATGAAAATGAAAGCAGTTCCATGCATGATGTTTGTTGTATTCCCGTTAAGAAAGCGACACCACCAGAATTCATTCAAGTCATAAAAAAAACCCTGCTTTGTTTGATGCTGCTGCTCAAAGGGTCTGCCATGGGATTGTTGTTGCTTGCACATACCTCAATGTGACCAGCCTTTATGAATAAAACATTGCTAGTTCCATGATGAAAAAATATATCTCCGTTTGGCTGAATACAGTATTCGGAGCATGTGGAATGGTTTCATGCTGACTCTGCGTTTCTGCGATAGGCTCATCGGTTGCTCGGAACAGGAGGTGACAAGCTAGATCATTCACACAGCTTGGTATTTCACTTTTGCGAGCTACAGTATGCATTTGGCCAAGGCTGCAGCTCACTATCGGCCTGTCTGTTATTAACTAGATTCTTCTTCGCACAGTGTTGCGGGTCAGATACATTTACATTTAGGAAGCTACTTTTCTCTTTTACACAGTCACAAACTGATTTTTATTAGACTAAAATAACAGTTAGAGATGCGGAGAATTTAAGCTCAGACATAACTTATAAATGTTAAAGTGAGGACCAGACAAGCTTCTTGGTTTATATATATGTATAAAAAAAGAAATCATCCTTTTCCACTGGTCCAGAGGTCAGACATTAAAATACAGTCTGGAACCCTTAACCTCTCTTTTCATTGCTGAGCAGAAAAAAAAGTAGGGCTCAGATCTTTTTTCTGTCCTGTTCTGTACAATTTGTTCTCCTTTATAATTTAATATGTTGACCCAGGACCAGCCACTAATATAACAACACGCGGACTGAAACGCTGTCTGTGGAATGACTGACCTTCAGCAGCAGCGGCAGTAGAAATAGTTTATGAGGAAAGCATTTTTTCCTTCCTGTTAGAGGGAGGTGCTCACGTTTTTATTCATATATCTTCTGGATATACTGTACAGTTCCTTTGAAAACAATTTTTTGCAAATGCCTTTTCCCCACCAATCTAAACACAGTAACCCATAATGACAAAGTGAAACTATACAGTTTTTAAATTTTCTGAACGTTTTAAACACATGCTGCAGCTCCAAATTGTGGTCCGGTGCACCCCTTCATTTTTCTTGAGATGAGTTTGGACCATCTGTGGAGAGATGTGAAGATGGCAGATCACAGATGTTTCCCATTCAATCTGGTGGAGCTTGAGATGATCTGTCAGGAAGGATGGGATAAACTGCTTATATCCAGGTGTGAAACGAAGACGACTCAAAGCTGTAACTGCTGCCGAAAAGAGTTTTGAGCTTTTCATTTTGAGTCCACCTTTTACATTACAATATATTTCTATCAATATGAATTTTATTTACTTCGTCATTATGGGTTTTTGTGTATGGTTTTCTAGTTTGTGTTTATTTGAAACTCAGTAAATGTACAATGTATAAACGAGCTGAGGTCACTCCGTCATAGCATAGCTGTCAGACACATAATGAATGTACCATTAAAATGCTAATAATAAATAGCATCACAGCTGCACTAATATTACTAACGGACAACACAGATGTTGAGTGGTCACGATGTTTCCATCCCTTGCTGGTGCAATTGTTAAGGGGGAAAATATTCATTTTTCTTATTTCAAATTAAATTAGCAACACAGCAAAATATGAAGAAACACAATATTTCCAAAGCAACTGTACAAGATGTTTCACAATCTGGTTAACCTAAGAAGTTACTACTAGACAATGGAACAGGCAGCAGAGTTGCTGTTATTGTTATAGTTGCCTATCGTAGTTATGTGTGTTTGAAGAACTAATAAAAGTTTCTACACTCCAACACTTCATAGTGTACAAGCTGACAACTGACTGCAGTTTGCATATAATCGCTATGTTGACTCTTTTATTCAACATAACCCTCACCAGACAGTGAGGGAGCAGACGGTCATATAAATCATTTCTCTAACTATTTATTGTACAGATCACTCGAAGTGAAAGACGCTGAAGAAGCAATGGTGTCATTTGATGAGCAGTGTATAACGGTATGTAATGTCTGTCTTGTGTTCACAGAAGCCAGTCAGCTCAACATCTATGGGGCCCCCATGAGGTGAGTAATCAGCATCTCACAAACTGCACAGTGACAAGGTGTATCCACTCAGCACGCAAGGAAGCTCAAATAAGAACACTACTATACAGATTTTACACAGAATCTGATACTATGACCTTTGTTGTCTGAACATACCATATGTGGACAGGCTATGCTAATTTCCCACCATTCTGTTTCATAACTTTTGCCAACACCAGTTTTCACCCGACTCTCTTCTCCAACAGGAATGTCCGTAAGATGGTCCTGAGACAGTCTGATTCTTCAAGTCCAGAGTCCAGCTTCAGGAGGACCAACCCCAGCCCTAATATGAGGCAAAAGAGAGGTGAGAAGTCACTCATTAACACAGATTACAAACATTAAAAGCTCTTGATGAACCTTTTTTATTTACCCGACAAAAGCAAACATCTTTTATTACCACCTGGAGTGACACGAATTGTTGACTAGAAATGAAGCACAAACTCTTCAGGTTCGATCAGGGATCAGGTGACAAGATGCAATTAATAATTCTACAACCACAGAGATATCAGGAGGTTAGGCCGCTGTATTTTTAGGTGGTGGGGGTGGGCACTGACCACATACTGACAGCAGGCAAAACCAAGCTGCTATGCTGTGGTGATATGTTTGTCAGAAGAGATGCAAATCTGTGTAGTAAGAACCACAAGTTACATCTTAGTGTTATAAAAACCTGTCAAATAAACACACTTTAGCATTTTACATACTTAATGTCTATGATAGCATTCTCTCTCTCTCACTCTCTCACTCACTCACTCACTCACTCACTCACACACTCACTCACTCACTCACTCACTCACTCACTCACTCACACACACACACACACAACACACAATCCCCCCAGTTAGCATGAAGGTGAAGACAGGGGGCAGTTTTCGGCGGCTGGTGTTTGTGGATCTCACTCCACTTCAACTCCATTCACACCTCTTCCTGTTTTGTCTATCTCCCTTCTATTCTGACACCTTTTTATATAAGATCCCAAAATATACACTGTATTTCAGAATAAAAAAACAAACCATGAAGTTCAGAGAGCTCACCGTAGACGACCTTGTGGTGAGGCACAGATCAGTAACATGGTTAGATTGTACCAAACCATTACTTGGGACAAACCAACTTCCTTTAATAGCTCTCTGATAGATTTCTGATCTCATTATCTTTATTTTTGCTTGAGTGATCACTTGTTTCTCCTGATAGTAACAAACAGACTCCACATGAGACTGTAGGTCAACACTCCATCAGCTCTGAGCCACGTTTTTACAAACTGACTCTGAAACAACACACAGCTGTCCAAGAAACCTTTAGTAGCTGTGTCCAATTACTTTTGCACCCTAACACTCCATTAAAAGGGATATACCTCCTCACCACTGAAAAAAACAACAGCTGAGATTTACGACATTAATGCAGTAACCCTTTCTACTGAACAAGAGACATTAAAGTAATAATACTCTGAATAACCAACAGGCCAGGTACTCGTTGTCACGTTGCTTTTTGGAGGAGAAGGGTGATGAGGATGGGCTGTGTTTATTTATTCCTCCCTTTGTAAGGAACATTAAATTAAATACATGCACACACACACACACACACACACACACACACACACACACACATTAGTTAAAAATAACGAGATTAACTTTCAATTCTCTTCTATTTCTTTGATCACTAAGTGAGGAAACTTTTCCACTTAAGGTTATAATTAATTAGGTGTATACTTAATTTTTACACTGATCACAATACAGCGAGTTCCTCATTAAAAATCTTTCTTTGACATATTTGGCTATGCACAACCAATCACATCACAGGGAGGTGTTTTGTTTTTTTTTGTTTTTTGGCTATTTCAAATCGAACAGATGGCAGTTCTTCAGGAACAGATTTTCCCAAAATAGTTACACCAAGGTTGTGTGCACTGGCTAAACCACATGCACCACATGCTATTGTTTTGTACTAAAGTCAATACGTGGACAGAACGGACAAGTGTTCCTTCAGAGGAAAAGTTTAGGTGTTGGCAAAGTGAGTGACAGTTCGTAAAGGAGCTAAAATAAGGTAACACAATGCTGGCACTGTGGCAGTTTGGCTAGTCCAGGCTCTGTTTGGCTGCAGAGTGGATGAGACTAATTAAACTCAGAAACACTGGTGTGGTGATCATCTGATTAAGTTTGCACCATGCGTGCAAACAATTTCAGACACGAGCACTCAGACCGATCCACTGGACCCAGCAGTGAGGCTTTTTTTTTCAGGACTGAAGGATTAGATTGATTTAGGGTGTGTGTCCACACAAAAGTTCAATTCAATCTTAATTCAACTTTATTTATATAGTGCCAAATCAGAACATACAGTGTTCTGATTTATAAGTATATACAGAATAATGTAGAAAACCCAACAGTCCCACTTGAGCAAGCACGTAAGGCAACAGTGGAGAGGAAAAACTCCCTTTAACGGAAGAAACCTCCAGCAGAACCAGACTCATGGTGGGCGGCCATCTGCCTCGACCGGTTGGGGTTAATGGACAGAGGAGAGAGAAAGGTTCCTGGTCTCTTAGAAAAGTTCCTGTGGAAATGGGATTTAGTTTCCTCAGGCAATGTTTTTGAAGTGGATACAGACGTTTAGTTTTAGCTTGGTGTATATCAGAAAGTTTCAATATCAGTATTGACTAATAACAGAAAAAAAATGTTATGATTAAATAGTCATGTAGTCTGAGTCAACTCTTGAGTCATTTGGCATATTTTGTTAAATACTGTATGAACAAGGCTGACAAATGAACAACCTTCCAAACTATTATTTGAAGCAATGTCTTGGAATTCGTACCAAAACTCATATTTTGGCACCACAAGAGTTTGCGATACATAGCAGAGCTTTCAAAACACATTCTTGAGGACCTCTCTTTTCTGTCTTCCCCTGCTGTACTAACTCCTGCTTCCTCTTGCTTTCCCACTCAGTTGATGCTTCCACCAGCCAGTCAGGCCACTCGGCTGCTAATGCTAGAAAACGCTTCACATTACAGGGACTTTCCAACAGGAGGTCTCTCCCAGCAGGTAACGGTATGATGTCGACACATCGCTCTTGTCACCTTCTTCATTGGCATCTTTGTATGACCCAGTCGTCCTCATTGTCTAGTTTGATTTTATTTCTTTGTTATGGGAGACGTAACAACCATCATCTCCACGTTGATCATCATTATCCTGAACTGCTGCTGCATCTGTCTTACTTTTTGTTTCGAGTACAATCATCAACTGTTGTTTTTCTCCTCAAATGTCAGATACATTTCTGTACCAGTATTGAGCTCATTGTCAGGCAGGTCCCTCCCTGTGTCCCAATGCCCACCGTGTCTCAGTATATCAAACGCCACATCTGGATCTATGATTTTATGTCAGTATCAACTTCATCTGTCTGTGCAGCAAAAAGGAAACTGTAATTTAGGAGTGAAAGCAGGAGCCAGGATTTAAAGACAGGCATCAGGTGTTATAAAGAGAGAATCTGAATTTGTCGAGGCTGTGATGAGGATAAATTCTTCAGGGCAACATTGTACTAAATGTCAGCCTCTAATGTTCAAGTCCTCTTGACATTTGAAAGCTTATTAATGTTCTTTGGAGGTGGACCAGACTGGAGTCCAACAATTCATCCAGTGTTCAAGCCACACATGCTAATGAGACTAATAAGTATAGCATTTTTACGTCGCTACCTGAAGTTCCTCAAAAGTTCCTTTAGTGAAAATGGGCCTTGATGTGACTCATCCATGACACTGCTGAAGTGTACCTTAAATGTAAAATTGCACAGCTTCCATGAACAAGCTATTTATTTTGTGCTTTCTAGAGTTCAAGCATCAAGCATTTTTTTGGTCAGTTGGTACTTTTCGGATTAATGTATAATTGAAAGTGTGAGCTTTTGCTTTTAATGCACAGAAAAAAGGAAACCAGACTTTTTGAAAACGGGAATACTTGCATTTCTTGTCATGTCTGTGGTTGAAAGACTGCTTTTTTGTCATGAAGTTGGTGAACAGCGTTCTTTGAGGAAGGCCATGAGACAGTTTTGAAAGCTCTGGATTATTTTTATTATGTGTTCTCTGTTACAGTGTTTTGTCTTTCATTTACATTCGATGTAATGTCTCATGTCCATCCTCATCTGATCCTATGATTTTCATCCTTTTCCTTCCTTCACTTTTTTCACTCTGGTCTCTTACCCTGTCTCCTCCTCCTTCCTGCCCCCTCTCTGACTCTAGAGCCTGCTGCTAAGGAGGCAGAGGTCCCCCGCCGCTTCTCTCTCGCCTCCTCTCTCGCCTCCTCTTCTACCTCCTCCTTCGCTACACGACGCACAAAAGGTATCTGATTAGTGTTCCAAGGTCTGGATTTTTTGTTGTTGTTTCTACATTCTTTTCACATTTCACAGTGCTGTTCAATGAGTCTGACTTAATGGGAGGTTTTTGACAGCATCTCTGTCAGTATCATGTGTGTTTAATCAGTCAGAAGCTGGAAGATACCAATTCACTTTGTGTTTCCTCAGTTCCTTCCAGCTGCTGATTGAACACACCTGATCCAGGTGATCAGCAGTAGGTGAAAAATAGTTCCCCACTGTACTGAGATGTTATACAGTACGTCTCAGTCAGATGAATGATGTGATTTGCTGTACTCTTATAATTAAAATATAAGACAGCAGTGTATAGATGGGTTCACACTTCAGTTATACCTCAGGTTATTGTTCTACAACATTTGATACAAACACCTCATAACTCTCAGGTCAGCTGTGCTCATTCAAACTGAATCTTTAGTAGGAAGATCATGTTTACATGCATCTTTTGTGTGGGGGCAAAAAATCGTGTTCATAATACCTCTTGAAATGTATGAGACACAAAGTTATGTGTTAGCTGAGAATGAAAACATCAGTAACTCTATGCTTCTAGTGAGTATTCATACAGTAGATACATGTTCTTTAAAAAATGGTTAGGAAATAAGATTTTGTGCTGACATTTGAAAGGTAGGGTGACATTAACAGTAGCAGAAGAAGTTCAATTCATCATGGGAATACAGATAAAAAGGGCACTGTGAACCAGGTAAAGGCTGGAGAGGACTTAAATAACATTTTTCCTTTTGAACTGTTTCCTCTCAGTATGTTCTCTACTTTATTGTGTTTCTCTTTTGACCAATGACAGCACTGCAGAGTGCTCAGTGGAGGTGGAAGTATGGCTATAATTTTCTGGCCTTTGTAAGCACTGATGCAAACACTTAGTCAACTGAATATATGCAGTATATGCTTGAGTAAGTTTATGATTGGTTCCAGCCCCATGTGTAGCTAACACAGTAGATATTGTACGTGTATTTGTTTGATGTTGGTGGTTTATAGAATAATAGTTTTTTTCATTTTGCTGTCATTTACTATCTTGAAGATAACTGACTTAACAAACCTTCTTTAAGGGCATTAGCTACATTCTTTTTCCATTTCTCTTTGAATCCCTAAAGTGCTGTGGTTTTTTTATGACCTGACTGACATGACTGCAAACAGAAGGAAATCTTTGTATCTAATGGAGCCTTTTGTTACATCATTTCCTCTGACTAGGTCCACTCTCTGTTAGCATAAAGAGCAAGAGACATGAGATAAAAAGTGATCCCACTCCCTTTGGTTATGAAGGTACATGAATATGCAAAGATAAAGCATTTGTGTAACGTACAGGCTCTGAGCATGCTGGTCCTGTTCACCTCGTCTTTGGTTAATTAGCTGCAACTTTGTTTTGTGTTTTGTGTTTTGTTTTTTGCAGTCAATGTGTGGTACGTCTGCACGCTTTGGTTTAGTTGTTCAGCTTCTGTCTTTTCATCACTTGCCTGCTGTGATGACTTGTGTTTCGATGTGTAAAAATGCATGAAAAAGTTGATCAGATCAAATATTTTGCTGACTACGTGGTTAATTTTATTTAAAAGTTTGTTTGTGACTGATGATTCTGAGTAAGTTATTGAGTTATCGTGATGAAAAGGATGCACGTGGCTTCCCTCCAGATACTTTGCGTGGTGCTATGGCTGCAGTCGGGAAACGTCAGAGTATGATTGGCAGCACTGCCACCGCTCCTGGTGGCACCGCAGCTGTCCCTAGATCCATCTCTCAACCAGGTAACCAGGAAACCGATCTACAGTATTTTGTGTGGTTGTCTTCACACATTCTGGAATTGATTTCAGTTGTATGTTTTAATGGGTTGTTTTGAGTATAATTATTTGATTTGTGATTTGTATCTTTAATTTGTGTTTCATTCTTGAATGCCATGTCTACATAGTACATACCTGGATTCAATATACACCATACACATGTAACATTGACCCTGTGCTTTAGGTATCTAAAGCTAATTGGCGTTGTATTGATAATACAAATATTAGTTTTAGTGGTGGCTCACTGTTCATATAGTGTCTTCGAGGTAAAGGAACCGGTCGCTCAGCTTTCTCTTATGGCGACCACTCTTGAGATTCTGGAAAACAATAATCCAGTGTTGACGTCCTAGGGTATCCATCTCTGGATGGTGCTCAAACTGACCAGTTTAAAACTGAGCAAATCACTGGATGGTATAGCAGCTCATGGGCAGTACCATTCTACAGCCAATGTAAAGAAAAACTAAATAATAAATAAAGGGTTTGTATAAAAATACATTTGGGATTGATTTCGTTCATTTACATTTAAGTGGATGGACTTTTGGAATAAATAAAGTCATAAATTCCATTTTTTTGTTTTTGCAAAGCCCTTCTTTTAGAAACCCTTTCCATAACCTTTTACTAGATGGAGGCTTGATTAGGAGGAAGCTGTTGGTGACAACGACAATACAAAATATATAGATTTTTGCATATAATTTGTTACAGTATAATTTCTTTTGACACGCTAGTAAAAAAGGTAAAAACTTATTTAATTGCTTATTTAAAAAATATGTCTACCTTTGATTCAGATGTCCACAAGAACTAGATTATCAGGACAAAATGAATTGCATTGTGTTATGACCAACCTGTATATCGCCGAGCATCCTGGGAAAGGTGCCACCATCAGTTAGCACAATTCCAGATCGTTGTTCATGCTTTCAGAATCATTCTGTTTGCGAGAAGCTTGGCTTGATGTTTCTTGTAAACAGGCTTGACAAGGCTTCATGATGATGTAAGACATATTATATAAATGCACAGTGACACTGCTTTGCTGTCAGTGCCATCCCCTGCCAACAGTGATATCCCTTCCTCGTTTATGAGTTTATTTCATAAATAATGTACAGCATATTGATTCCCCTCAGGCTGGACCCAGCGGCGGCTCCCTTCAATGGACACGGAGGACTTTGAGACTATCCCCTCCAGTGTAGAAGAGACCTCCAACTCTTCAGAAGAGGAGGGCAACAATAAAAATGTAGGTAGTGCTCAAGCTTACAGATTTGGCTAGATATTATAGAAAAGTGTAATCTGGACATATCCTAGAGTGTTGCTGGACATTCTGTTTTGAAATATAATTCATAGTGAAACTACAGTATGTACATGTACATTGTCAAAGTCAACAATACAGTTTTGACCCACCCTTCACGTCATGACATTCTGTGATCACTTACCGACCTTCAACAACTCTGTAATCATCCCTAGTTTCTTCTTTACTAAAGAGGACCCATGCACTGCTTAATCATTTCCATTTCCATAGGTGCGTGTCTCATTAGCAACGAACTTGACATTAAGGAAACGAGGGAGGAGAAGCGAAATAGAGGCAGCATTAAAGCTGCACAGATCTCCAGCCTTTCCACCGTCACTGTAATCTGTTTGATGTACAGTAGAATGTCACACAGGTGCAACAGCAACATTAAAGTAATTCATGTTATATGTTAAATATGTAAATGAAGTCAAAGATTTAAATACTGATTTTCATTTTGAATGGCAGCCTAATCGGTGACCAAAATCTGTAGCCACAACCTGAATGTTATGAGCACCATATGATGTGACATGACTGGATATGTATCTGACACACTGTTATTGTTACCGGAGGACCTGGTTGTGAACTATTAAATTGTTAAAGCTTGAGACACTGATACGATAATGTATATACAAAGGTTTAACAGAGAGTTTCCAGTCAGTGAAACTGATAGTTTAACTAGAGAACAGTTATAAAGTGGACTTAGAGACTGGTGGTGTGTCCACTAAATATGATATAATATATGAATATATTACCCAGGAACAGCACATTTATTTCACCAGATTTCACTTTGGCTTTTGTGCATGTTACTTAATTTAATTATCATTAAAAGTGATGATGAACTATAATTGAGTAACTATTTATTTAGCATTTGGGTTAAGTGAAGCCACATATCTTAGTGACCGGGAGCCATAGTCTAAATGGAATCAGCTAATCTTAGATTGTGACTCAGTGATTTCTTTCTGCAGGGTGACAGCAGTCGCTTCCGGGTGCAGCTGACCTACGAGTCTCGTAAAGCGCGCGACATCTCTCTGGAGAGAGGTGACCTCGTCCAGTTTGTGGAGGAAGCAGAGAATGGACACTGGTGAGTTCCTTTCGGTTCGTGTAGGAAGCTGTTGGCAGTCAGTCACCTAGTTCCTGCCCGTGCATTACACAAACTTACTAGTTTGTTCTCAGGAACATTACATTTTATTGTATTTAGGGCACTCCTGTTGAGCTGTGTACCCTCAATGAACTATAATTGCAATGCAAGTGCTCTTGGTACTACAGTCACATGCAGTATTCAGTATAAAACTACGTTCTTTGCTGGTTACATGAGACCATCATGGAACTGGGATTTATCAGAAGTACATGAATCAGCAGGGTTAGTGGTCCATTCCTGTTTTAAAAAACACTTTGACTTAATAATCATGTGAATTTGCAAATCCTTCCTGTACATAACAGTTTCCTGCCTTGCATTAAAAACATCATTTAAAGCATGCATACAATTAAAGTTATGGTCATTACTACTAAGTGAAACTGATTGTTCAGAAGATTTGAGATTTTAGACAGTGAAATACTTCAGAGTAACTAAATGACCACTCTGTCCCTCACCAGTAGTCAACCCAAGGCAGTGTGCATTTAATTAACACAGGTACAGTCTTTTGTAAAAGTATTCGATCACACTACTGGACTGTAAACCAAATCAGTAAGAATTCATGTTTGAACAATTTTTGGAAACATGTTGTTATGGTTACAAATTAGAATTTGAATTAGAATTGCTGTTCCTCTCTGCCACGTGTCGCTAAGCTTGTTAAGGCCTGGGGAGGGGTGTCAGGGCCACATTGTCAGTGATAAGTGGCATCGGACACCACATCCTCTGTTTAGAGATGGCCGTTCTAATGAATGTGTGGGAGTGTGAAAGGACTTCCTGAAATGGTAAATCACTGGCTGGTTTGTGTTTCAATGAAACATACAGTGCCTTGCGAAAGTATCCGGCCCCCTTGAACTTTTCCACATTTTGTCACATTACAGCCACAAACAT
>JAUYWH010000020.1:1651609-1664591 GCA_034779795.1 Ctenopoma multispine
ATGTTTGTGGCTGTAATGTGACAAAATGTGGAAAAGTTCAAGGGGGCCGGATACTTTCGCAAGGCACTGTATGTATGACTGTATCCTGTGGTCAGACTAATGTGGGTCTTTGCATTGCTTTTCATGTTTTAGGCTAGTCAAGAAGCTTTTAACAAAAGAAACAGGGCTGGTTCCACCCAGCATACTGCAAACAGCATCTGAAGAAGGTCACTCTTTAAGTTACAACACTGCTACTTACTTACTACTGACTAACCCCTGGCAGCTTTGCTGTAACACATTCCCTCACCCACCATTCATCCTTCCTTCACTCAGACTTAACCAATAATTGCTCATTTGCCCTCTCACGCGGCAGTTAGGCCAGGAACTGGGGGATTGGGTGGGCCCCTGTTCTGGGAGAGGGAGGGACTGTTGGATGAGGTTCCACTTGGATGGAAAGATGGAATGGATTGGGATAGGAGAGTTGTGGCTTGTTGAGCTGAATAATCAGAGCATGATGTCACTAACTGTAGCATGTTCCCTTTATTACACTGCCCTCATTGTTTCTCTCTCTGTCTTTTAGTAGAAACTATATTTTGAGACTCTGGTTTATTATTTCAGTAGTTTCACATTTTTTTTTGGAGGGAATATTTCAGGCTTTTCAATGATCCAAAATTAAGACTCTTATTTTTTTAATAATTTTAAATGAATGTTTGTCAGATGATGATCTCAGTACAACACATAAATAACTACTATAAAATGTTAAGATATTATATAAAAAATATCAAAGGAACAATGAAATGCTGAATTCCCTCTTACGGGGTATTAAATGTCTGTAAGGTTAGACTTAAGGTAACACTCTAAGTATGGACACAAGGAGACATCTGTAATTCCATGCATACATACAGTAATTAAAAACATCCAATCAGCAAACATTAAACATTGGGTTTTAAAGATATCCAGTAAAATTCAGTACCCGAACTTAGTTTAGCTCCATTTTGCACAAATTTGGAAACCCTGTCAGCATTGTGTTCTCAATTCCCACAATAAAGTTGTGATTTGTGCCTTTCTATTATCAACGCAAATCTGAGATGGAGACATCAGTATCTCAGTATTTGATCCCTACTATCAGCTATGACTGAAAAACAAGAAAACAAGCAAACAAGCAAATTGACCCCGATGGCCATAAAATAAGAGAAAGTTAACATGGTCAACACACAACTGTGTGAGTGTAATTATGAATTTCCAATTGGTATAAAGTAGTCAAAAGCATCGAAATTACCACTACAGTCTTAAAACTGCCTGGACATACCCAAGATTAAAGGAATCTTTTGGGTCCGCCTCCAGACCATATTACCTTGTTACCACTAATACAATACCTGACTAAAGCTCTGTCACATCATTCTTGCAGCGTCCTTTCTCCATTTATTCATTCAACCCAAACCCTTTTATGCATTTTTTGCACTGAAATGGAATAGGTACAATCCATCTTTACGGTTACCCTCACTATCCTCGCCATTTTCCAAGTATGTGTTGCTGTAGAAAAGATTTTGTCAGTCAAGGACTTTGGTTTGTGTTCCAACACTTCTTGGGACACAGTGCAAAACTATTCCCCCTACCTTCGTGTAGAACATAAGGAAATTGACTTGCATAGTCTTTAGCAGTCACTTATTATGCAAATATCCCACCTCCCCATAACGTCTGGGAGTCTCCTACACACGTCTGTGTTGATTTTTTTATGTCTGCCCGTGCATTTTACTGGCTGATATTGTTGCACATATTGAATGCCTCACTATTATGGCTGCTTGTTTTACACTCCTATTAAAGCGTAATTGTTTGGTTTGTTATGTTTTAATAGCGCTTTAGTCCAGGCTGTGCATCCCCCTTCATAAACACTGTGTTTGAAAGCCACATTGCCCACTATTTAATGTGATGCCAAATTGTATATAAAGTTGAAGCTGACGTCACTCTTTAATTTATTTTCAGATATCTTCAGTGATCTGTGTACAGCAGCACTCTCCGACTTGGATGAAAGTGAAGCCAATGCGTGGGGAGATGCATCTCAGGACAGCAGATAAACATGACTACCGATGCTCATTTTGTTGGACTACAACAATTTTTGTTGGATGAAAAACATGGCTGATATATCTAATAATGGTTTTCCAACTGTAATTTCCTAAGCTGGACTAAATAGCAACAGCGATTAGTTTTTTACTTGTAGTTCTTCCTGTTGGACCTCAAACGTTGCCTGTCTGGTTCAGCCTCTGAAAGAGGCTTGAACCTTAAATGCCTGACTGTAAATTCATGGAAGTACCAGCTGTCAGCTCTGTGGAGCTGAACACTCCATGGGTTTGGACACTTCACATTCAAAGTTGGATGAATCCTGATAACATACTGTAGAACATGCAGAGCGGTTGGCCTGAAATCTCACATTCCATTTCTAGCTTGGACAACCTTAAGTTACTGTGTGTGAATTCCATATGCTGGTTGTGAGCGGGCCTTAGCAAGGTGCCCTGTTGTGCTGCTATGCAATGCTGAAGCAAAACTCTCAAAGACTCTGCTGCCACGCTTCAGCTTCTGCAGCTTTTTAGGTTCAAACTACAGACACTTGACAGTAACTGCTGTTCTCTCCAAAGAGACCAGAAGTCACATTCTTCCAGTTGGTCTTTGTATATCTAAACTGATATATATTATTTTCAACCTCCAGTATCCAAATCAGAGAGCTCCTGAAAAACACGTTGTGTTAGATACATACAGTATATAATGACCATTTACTGTAGTGTCACATTGGAAGTATCAAATACTTGCCTATTTAGCCATATAGCAACCTGATAAATGTAAGTCAAATACTGCATCTGGTTTTTACCATCTTAAGAGAAACATAACTACAGTATTATCTCCGTCTGTAGTTCAATTCAACTCAATTCAATTCAACATTTAGTGTGTTTGCATAAAGGCACTTCATGTTTCATCCAAAAACAAGGTTGACAAGAATGACAAGACCAAAACAAAAAGAGCTCAAAGAGGTAACTGCAGAGTTAGTTGATAATTCAATGTGGATTTCGCACTGTGAGTCAGTCTTTTGACTCATAAAGTATACAATGTAAAGATTGGCCCAGCTTCAAAAAGCAAAGCTTATATACTGGATGGAACATGTCTTATTCTATTCTTATCCTTGCCTTTATCAACTAATGACACCCATATTATTTTCTGACATGTACTATGTGGAAATTTAATTCTGCAGATAGCAGATGGAAGAAGTCAAATGGCTTTTGATGCAAATTAAGCATTGCCGCAGCACATGACTGGATGAATGGCATAGTCACATTTAAGGAAAGAGATTGATCTCTTGTGGCATGTTATGCTACTTGGACTCATCTCTGCATAATGTGATTTTCAGTAGCAAGAACATTTCACACTTTGATTTTCTGCATGCCAGCTGCAATCTATAGGCAAGACATATTCAAGCAAGGTGTTTCTGATTTGTATGGATATAAACACTTCATGTACAGTGACTCAATATTGTTGAGATGCAATCCAGGCAATCAGATACCAAAATATGGATAAAAGGATGTTGAAGAATGTGTAGACTTCAAACCTTTCTGAGTCAACTATTTAAAGTTCATTATATTCAGAATATTGTGTTAAATTCATGCACAAATAACAGTCTTCATATCCTAGCAATGGCTCATGGCTAGTGTTCAGACACATACTCGATCAGACACCAGATTGATTGTACTGTAACCTTGAAATCCCTTAAGGATCTTGGCGCTGGGTCATTTTGCTGAATCTAAGCAATAGTTCAGCTTTATATAGCCTTATCACAGTCGTGAGAGTCTTTTGAAGTCCATATCAAAAGCATTTACACCAGTGTTTTTCTAGCATAGACTTATTAGCCATATGTGAACATTGTCACCATAGGCCAGGTAGGCTGAAAAGCATTTCTGTGACAGGTCACACTCTTGCTCTTTTTCTAAAGTAAACTACAGTATCTTGCAAGACAAGTCAGGAATATTGACTTGTAAGTGCTGCAAGTGGTTTTTCAGGGAAATGCTTTTTAAGCATGCAGCACCTGGGTCGTTTCACTTTTTCTGAGAGAAAAATAGTGCTGTACAAAAAGTGTTCATTCACTGAAAGGACCAGGATGAAATTTTGGTAAATGTAAATAAACATCAGTGTTAGTGTAATATTGTATATTTTTGAGGTAAAGATCCACTTCATGTATGACTGCTGTAGTGTTGTATGCTATTATTTTTCAGAGGACTTTTATCACTTTGGAATAATATCATGGAATTCTGTGGACTATTTGCTGAGGAATCTGAAACAGCACTGTTTTATTTACACATAAATGGCACATCATGTCACAGGAGGGAACCCAAATAGTTCAGATGACAGTTTCGATGACCGCTCTATTGATATCTGTAAATTATTAAAAATGGAAAGAAGAAAAGAAAATGACACACAAAATATCATTACATTATTGATTAAAGATTGTTGATCAAGATCATCGTCATTTTCACATGATAACTTAGGAAATAAAATTTTGTTACTGTTTAGGAAAGTGACAACAAGTATCTGAGGTCAGTCTTTGACAAGTCAGAGTTTAAGCAACATGATGTAGATAGGTAATTATGGGTGGAATGAAGCATAGTTAATTGGATGGTTGGGTAGACTGCCGCATGGTGAATGGATGGATTGATTCAGAGGTTGGATGAATTGGATGTTGGATATAGAATGGGTGGGATGTTGGTTGGATGAGTGGATGAGTAGGTAGACTGGTGGTTGGATGGATGAATGTGAATTGAGATACAAATTTTAACACAAACTTGGGTTCCCATCTGTAACTAAGTGAAAGCTCATGAACAAAGTAATCTTACTGTATAGAAAAACACTATTCTTGAACATGCTGTATATTTTGTTTATCCTATGTTACATGAAAAATATTGTATCTTTTTAAGAAAAATATTTCTATTGTATTGCATCTTGCTGCAATTTAATTGCAATTTACTATATTATAGAATGTATCAAGTCTGTATATTGTATCTGTCATTGTAATGTACATATTGCTTCATTGTGATAATATGCATATGCATTTACAACATGAATGACGTCACTGTGTTCTTTTGTATTTAAACATTATCTGTTATCCTGGTTTAAGTCACATTCAGAATAGCTAGACAGTGAGGCTAAATGTAGACACATCCTACTCACAGATGAGAAGTACCTAAACATAATTTGGTGGTAAACATTTACCATATGGCACTCATTTAGAAAATTTTAGTACACTTTTGTGCGTTTGACGTTGTAGGCTCATGCACAAGAGGAAAATGCAAGTGTTCGGCTTGTGTTGTAACAGTGAATTTGGCCCACCTGTGAGACAGTGGGAAAACATCGTCTCTTTTCTGTCTGCTGAGCAGAAGATTGAAGTGTACAGACTACTACACTCAGTAAGCACAAGCCTCAAGACAGAGAGAAAGGAAAAAGCACAGTGAGAATGGAAAAGATGTGATACTTTCCAACACCTCGTTGTGTTTTCTATCTCCCAGACAAGGCCTGTGTCAAGAAAAGATGGGTGCGCAAACAAGCTTTGAAAGTCTGTGCCAGCAGGCGGTGAATTCACGCACTATCCGAGAGGAATCCTCCCTGCGTGTCGTCGCAGCTTGTTTTCTTTTGATTTAAGACCATTAAAAGAAAAAAGTAATTATGGTAAGTCAGGCAGTGACAGGGAAAGAAATATAAGGGGAGGAGGAAAAAACTGTTATTGCTGCTGACATGTTTATCAAGGTTTTAAGTGACACTTAAGTGTAATTTTTCCATACTTTGCAGTATGTGATAAATTATAGTCAGTATAGTCATCTGACATTCCCACTGGGCCTCTACTCCCCTGTCAAAGTGAAAAGCATAAAGTATTTTCTGTGTAACTGTGCTTGAAAATCCATATTTATTATGCTTGTGTATGACTTAAATGTTCCAGATTGATGCAGGGATGGGTCAAAGGTGCGGTTTCCCAGCCAGTTTCGGAAAAATTGGGACAGGGGCCTGTTTACCACTGTTGCATCACCTCTCCATTTAACAACACTCTCTAGGCACTTGAGAACTGAGGAGACCAATTGCTTTAGTTTGGTAAGCAATTTTTCCTTTTACGATTAGGGATGTCCGATATTGAATGTCTGTCATTAATAATGTCTGAATGATGTCCAGTTTTGTTGGGGATGTTTATCCAGACACACGTGAGCAAACGGTACCAAAACACAGGTCGGTAATAACGTTGTTAGACTGAAGTTCGGTGCTCGCTGACGTGCAAAAGGCAGACAGCCGAACAGCTGAGTGCAGACGCGCGCACCTCGCCCATTAGATCTCTCTTGATTCAGAAATATGTGATTTACCATCACATTGTGATCAACCAACAGAATTCAGATACTAGACTTCAGCTACATCTGTGAATAGAACTGTTTCTGTCCATGTGACCATGCGTAAATGCAGACTGAAGCAGATTTCTGCTACGACATCATATGAATGAACACTGTGTAGTTAGTTTAAGCTAACACATGCAGTTCGGGATGTGACTAATGCCGTCAATGCTGTAATGTTAGAGATGTTAAGTGTATTAAAGTCTGACGATGTTGTCCAGTGAGTGGAAACAGTAAACTATGATGATTTTGTGGCTATTTGAGCTGCCAGAGAGGAACACACAGGGCTTTACAAACTTGGTTAAGTAATCCGTGCTCTCGATTTAGTAATCCGTGTGCACGGTTTACTTTTTTTTCTTCACCCTATATTTTTTTTCTCCTCCGTGGCACCTTTCGGGCTCCATAGATATGTGAAGTTAGTTACCAAAAATTATTGAGTTTTTCTTTTTTTTATGAGGGGGGACCCCGCATATATTGATATCGTTTTATATCGGTAATGGAAATTAAGAGTTAGACTATATCGGTATATCAGATATCGGTAAAAAAAGCCAATATTGAACATCCCTAATTATGATTCAACCCTGTTACCTGAAAATGAAGTTTCTTAATTAAGTTTTTGTAGCAAACATAATCATTATGTTGTGATGCAATGAATTATCTGAGTCAATGAATTGCTTCCTTTAATTAGGGGAAAGCAAGTTGTAAGTAGGTGGTTGGGGTGATGGACGGTGTGTAAGGTGAAGGACTGACAAAATAAGTTAAACTCCAACGTCCCTTGTGTGGTTGGGTTTAGGTAAAAAAAGAACTTGGGGTCTGACAAAGATTGTGTCAAGTAACGTCATCAAATCTTTGCAGTGGTCAGTTGTGGACTACAGGCAGGTCACTTTAGTACCTGCACTCTTTTACTGCTGAGCCATGTTGTTATAATGCTATAAATGTGGTTTAGTTTAGTATTGTCTTGCTAAAATAAGCAAGGCCTTCTATGACAAAGATGTCATCTGAATGGCAGCCTATGTTGCTCCAAAACTTGTAAATACTCAACATTATTGGCTTCAGACATGTGTAAGCTAACCACGCTGTGTTAACTAATACACCCTGATACCATCACGTGGTGACTTATATTGTGCATTGGTAATAAGATACGTAGATGGTTTTTCTCCTCCTTTGCCTGGAGGACTAATGACAATGTCTTTTTGGTTGGTTTTGGCACCAGTTCATGTATATTTTAATAGATTAGTATTGGCTAAATTACAGGCAATTGAAATTAGAGTCATTCCTGACTTTATTGTGTTTCTTCCCTCTCAGCCTGTTAGTGTTACAACTCTGCTCTCCATCACAGCCAGGATCTACAGTTCTGCTAAACTGCAAAACACTGGTGCTGTTTATAATCAGCAGAGCCGTTTCTAGCTTTTTGGGGGCCCTATGCATGATGATATGCCCTATGCATGATCCATTTCCCTGTTTTGAATCGATATGAGGAATTTAAACCCTTTGATGGTTTGTAGCAATGCATTACAGTAGGTTCTTGAAACTGAAATTAAAAATAACAACAAAGAAAAGAATTTGGTTGACCAAAGCAATGTAAGGCTATAGAAAATAATAAAGGTAAAAAAACTCTCTCTCTATGACCATACAGATGCAGAAGCTTCCAAATTTAGAATGGTACCTGCAAATGATAGATTTTAAAGATACCAGGCAAAGTCATGAGCAAAGATTTAAATTGCATCCATTGTTTCTAAATTTGTGGGTCATGAGATTCAACAGTTTGCTTTATTACATAATAAACCTAATTATGTAAAGAGCAGGGGTGTCCAATAGTGGTGGGCGGATCGATCCAAAGTATCGATAGTATTGATACCACGTTGGTATCATTATCGGATCGATACTAGCATGCTGGTATCGATATATTTGATATATATTCTCTCTTCTACTTTCAGTGCGTCAGTTCCATCAGAAATTAAACTTTGCGGTACAAACGCCGCTCCTCTCACATCAACGTGACTCAGCGGAGCTAAGCAGACACATGCATACTGTAGTGAATGATGGCACAGAGAAAGAGGATCATCTACTGTATTTTACACTGATAGACGGGGACTCGGGTCTCCCGCATCTCCGTCATGAACGGTAAACAGCATCACTTCACGTTAATAATAGTAGCGCATCATTCATTCACAAAACTCTGTGGAAGTACAACATGACAATATGTCCTGATTAAAAACTTGATCAGGATTACAGTTTAGTTGTATGCAAACGTAATAATTAGGAGACAGGGTTGAAAAAAACATGAACAAGAGAACAGCAGCTACAAAATAAATGGAGAGAGGAGGAGGGATGACCCCGTTTTACAGAGACAAGGCAGGGCATTTTCTGGCATTCTGTCATTAAATGCACTCCTAGAGAAATAAATAATTAGTAGCACCAATTGTGATTGTTTGTAGATTCAAGAGAAATATGCTGGAGCTATATTCACTTAATACAACACTGGTGTTTTTTCTGTTTTGTGGGTTTGGTTGTGTTTAAAGCTAAAGCTAAAGATTTAATATGACGGGGATTTTACTTAAGCCTTGGTTCAAGACAGCTATCCTGAAACTGGATGTTAATGCAATACTGGTGTTTTTGTTTGTTCATATTTTTGTGCATTTGGTTGTGATTTTACAGCAATTTGAATGTTTTTTTAAGCATTTTGAAGATTTCTAAAGCACTTTTATGTGATTTTCCAGCAAGATTTTTTTTAATGGTGCATTTTCTGGCAGGCTGTACATATAAGGTAATAGTATTGGATCGGTATCAGTATCGGTATCGGCGATACTGACCCTGTATTTACTTGGTATTGGATCGATACCAAAGCTTGCAGTATTGCACACCACTAGTGTCCAAACCTTCTATAAAGAGGGCAGGATTTAATTTTGTGAAGATTCCTGTGGGCCTCTCAGACAAAGATTTGACAGCAAAAGTTAAATACAAATGCTTTATGTTTTATTTAAATGTTTTAAATAATTGTATCATTATAATTGTGCCATTTTTTAAATGTCAATGAACCCACACAGGAAAGATCAAATAAAAAAAAAGAATTATGTCATGTTCACAAGGACAACATGCCACCAATACCTGCTATAGAGCAAATGTAAGTTAACATACTGGCGCAGCTATTTCTTACCAAAGGTTTATAGAAGTTTCTTCCAGGATTTCAGAGCAAATATGAGAGATATTTGAACTACACTTAATTCTACTAAAATATGCATCTGCATGATCTGCATAGCGCAAGAAACCGTACTGTTAAAATCTTTACTGAGCAGCTTTCACATTATCAGCTAGTTCTTGCTTCAAACATTGCTGTTTGGAGGTTGTTTCGGCTGTCATTAATAAACATATTCCAAGAGTAACTTGTTGGTTAAACTGTTCTTTGGTGTTATGCACTTCACCCTTTTACACTTTTTGTCTGGTGGTATCAGCATTTTCACAGAGAGGTATTCTAAATCTCCCATCAGAACCCATCAGCACAATATTTATTGCTGCAAATCAGTCTCTTTTTTTAGTGATGTTATTAGTACAGTAAATCTTTGACATTAATACACTGACAAGTGTGTTTCACACATGTACACACACTATATATGCACATCAAAAACAGTCAAGTATTTATAGAGAAGCCAGACTGTTGTTGAGTCAGACTTACCCCTTAGACAAAAATAATGCAATAACCATCAACTATTATGTCATTTAACAACTGCTATGCAACAATGTGGAGAAAGTTTCTTAGGGGCAGTGGCTCAAATTTTAAAAAGGGGCATGCATCAATACAGAGCTAAATACTGTATAGACAGCTATCATTGTCTTCCTGGTTTCCTCCCTTTTCACTCACTCAGTGCGGGGGGACTGATGGGGGACTATAGGCACCAAATCGTAATCATAATCTTGCCTAGAGCGCCGAAATGGGTCAAGTCGGCTCTGGCTCCCACTATTGGATTGTCCTCCGCTTGTGCTTGCTTCTGAGGATGTATATGTTAACAGAAATGCAGTTCACAGCCCTGCACACATTTCCTACGCCTATACCCCCTTTGATTTAAGACCTGAACATATCACAACACTGTGGTTTGTGGTTGTAGTTTAGAAACTGCATGTACAAGAATGGAATTGACCTTCCATATGCCATCCTTAAACTAAATCCTCAAGTCTCCACAGTAGAGGACGTTTAACCAAGCAGATCTACAAACTTACAAACAGTTAGCAAAGACATTACACAGACCAGGAGACTGACCCCAGGCCAGCTATACTACAGACTTAACATCCCTGGTAGCAGCAGCCACAAGAACCAGGTACAATACAAAACCCAGAGTCACAGGCTCCTTCAGCTGAGTATCACACTCTCAGCTCCCTTCAGTTAGTTCCTATAATCCTCTGTGGCCAGTTTCAAGCTGTCTGTTCTGCTGATTCACAGGGATGGAACTTCTGTTGAGACGAGCTGAGACAGGACAGCTCCCCTGCAAACACACAGGCATCAACCATCACATTGAAATGGAGTCAAGGGTGTGGGTGAGATGGAGAACTGGAGCAGATGTTAGTCACTGTTTCAACTTTACGTGTCCAGGATAAAGCAAAGAGCGAAAAACTAAAATCCAAAATAAAACAACAAAAGTCAGTAAAATGCAGGTACTGCTAGAGCTGTTTAGCCTCCCTCACCCCGGGTAACTAAGATCTGATTTCTTTTTTATGTCCTTTCATATCAAAACTAAACCTTTTGTTGTGTTTCCCAATCCAATTCATATTAAATCTCTGGCTATGCAGCTGCCACCAGAATGACCACATGGGTATTCATGCGCTCTTTTTTTGTTTTGTCTCTCACTTATGTGCACTTACGCATATTGCCCTGAGCATAAATCTTAAATTTTAATTAATTCATCAAGTGTGAGAGCTTTTTCCATTTACACAATGAATATTTGATTTAGACTCTATAAAACATTGCTTATAGTCTAAGAAAATTTGTGTATCAAATTCTACCAAAGACCATGCTGCTCAACAGTAATTTGGGTCTCCTTAACCTCTTAAGGAGACCCAAATTACTGTTGAGCTGCCTGAAAGAACTTATTTACTTTTTAGATCAGAGAGAGACATATTGTCAATTTTTAATGACGGTAATGAAGTTAGGCTACCAGAACAGATCGACAAGTGCAGCAGAGACTGCATCACAAATTGAATGATAATCTGTCAGAGACATTAATATTAAAACTGAGACTGGAGTTTGGCCTTTGGAAAATCTTTGATGTCTGGAATAAAGATTCCTTCCCTATCAGGGTAGTATGAAGGCCTGTCATACGAATGGAAACGAATACAATGGGCCTGTGGGTGAAGTAGATGGAGACCAGTAACCAACTATGTGTTCCATCTGATACAGTGTTCAGGTCATTGTCATCATCCTTTCTCTTTTCACCCCCAACTCTGCCTACTTCCTGATCCTGTAACACCTGCTCTGCATTATACTGGTTTGTATACCTGACTATTCCTGCTTCTTTGCCAGACTGAATGCTCTTACTCGCAGAAACTCTCCAGCCTCATCGCCTGTTGTTCCTAACCCTATTCTGTCTCGATCCTCTGCACCCCCCTGTTTCATTATCATTAGTGATCTCTGGTATTTCTGACCTATATTTGTACACCTTCACTTTGATCTGGATTTGGATTTCTGGATTGACTTATTGACTCTCACTTATTTTCCATATTTTCTCTCTCATATTTTTTTTCCACCTTACCTGCTCATCTGGTGGCTGAATGCTGGTGTTGCTGTGTCCTATGAGGGACAAATACAACATACCCATTGCAGTCCACCTGGTATGCTCATTGCCCCTCATTCTATCATTCACCTAATTTTCATCACATTTCTCCTGTTTACATCTCTTAAACATAGTTGAGGAGCCTGCTACTTTCCGGGTTCTGTTTTTAAATTATTACAAATCCTTACATGTCGGCCCTATGATATAGCTGAGATGCAGGCAGGATGCCAGAATGTAGACATGTAGACACCTCCACAGCCTCCTAGGTTACTGACTACCTGACAGATAGACCACAGTTTGTACAACTGCTAGGATTTGAGTCTGAGCAGGTGATCGGCAGTATAGGAGCACCACAAGGAACTGTCTTTGCACCCTTCCTTTTCTCTGTACACCTCTGATTTTAAGTATAACACTGAGTCCTGTCATCTGCAGATGTTGTCATCTATTCTTAAGCACTTGTGGAAAATGTGTTCCTTTAAAAAAATAAGAATATCAACAAGAGATAAAAGATTTAGTGTGTCAGCATGTTCCTAAGCACATAATTAATAACAGCCTGAAAGACAGCTGGAGCATTGGAGAGGCCCTGCTAAATTCACACCACATTAGGTGGGTCAGGCCTGGTGCAAGTCTGTCTTAGAAAAACATGGTGACTCCCTGTAAGAAAGCAGGTGATATTAAACATAGAAGATAGCAGTTAAAATTTGATCCAATTCAGCCCTCTCAGGTCTATGCATAGTGCAGGTGTGTATAAACTAGCGGTGGGCCGTTATTGGCGTTAACGTGCTGCGTTAACGTGAGACTCTTATCGGGCGATAAAAAAAATATCGCCGTTAA
>JAUYWH010000020.1:1666797-1720058 GCA_034779795.1 Ctenopoma multispine
TATACATTTGATCTGATAAAGCTGAAAAAAGTCTATCTACAAAATCTACAAAAATTTGTGAATCGCTAGACTGTGTGTTTTCAAGACACTGACCGTGTGTTTTTGTTTTGATAAAATAAGTAGAGTAATAATATTATATTAATTAATTTAATTATAAGTAATATAATATATATATAATAAAATAATAATAAAATAAATAACGTAATAAGAGATTTCCGACAGTACCTGAAAGTCACAGGTCTGACCAGCGCACCCATTGCGCATCGAGATTTGAATGAATGGACCAATCAGCGCGCTCACCGGACGGAAGCTGCTGGTTCCCTGTCAACGCTGGCCAATCAGCGCGCGGCTCCGTTGTTTGCCTTGCTTTTTGAATTGAGCTCAAACTGCAGGCAGATACCTTGTCGGGACTACTATGAAGTAATTTGCTGTCAACAAACGCCAGAAGCCCTATTTCGACACATTTGGACTATTTTCATGCATAAATAATAACATGGATAGATACCAGACTTGAGGTTTAACGTGGAGATGTTATATGTTTTTTAAAAAGTGTTTTCGTACCATAGAGAGAGTTCTTCATTGAATTGTTAGCTTACTAGCTCGGTAGCTAGCTAAGTTAGCTGCAGAGCTTATCGAATTTAACTGGCTCAGCAGCCAGTTTAGCTCCGATAGCTCCATTTTCTGTTTTTCTTTTACCTAAGGTACCAGCCACCAAAACAGCCGGTAAGTTTTATTGAACTTTGAGTGAATTTTTATTGTGTTGTTGAGAGTGCACCATACTGAACACTTAACGTTAGCTAACCTGCAGAGGTGAGTTGATGCACCTTGCGGTAAAAACAAAGTTCGACTGATAATTAACGTTAAATCTTTGAAATGGATTCTCCACTGAGTTGTTCTTTTAGTAAATTAAAACCTTTTGTGTTTTAAATTATACTGAACAGGGGTAAATTAATAAGAAGTGTCCCTTCATTGCTTGTTTGACGTTTTAACCATTGACTCTATTTATGTTCTTTTTATTTTCCCCTGGCTTTAGATATTGCTGTTTTTTGTGACACATGGAACTTTATTGTATTAAACCAGCTTATCTGCATTAAGAAATGGTAATTGTGAAACCTGGCAGAGGCTGCTGTATGAACAAGCAAACAAACAAAGTTGTGGTAGAAACTCTTGATCCATCTTGACTAGTTTAACCAAAGTTATCATAGTTCACAGATGTGGTTCTTTCTCCAGCTCAATTGTCAGCGTTTGTGTTTGAACTCGTCTCTTGCCTTTATTTTGACACTTTGCATCTTTCTCCTTTTCTTCCTTGGTGCTGTACTTTCTCGCTCCTCTCTGCCCGCTGTGTCCTCCCTCTGTGTCTCTCTTTATGCATTCCCTGGAACTTCTGAAAGTTTGAATAGTTTGGTGCTGTCTTAGGTTCCTGCCATGGCTGACAGCAGCATAGTAACTTTGGGGACAGCTCGGAGTCTGTTGGTGGATTCTTCGGTCTACGATTCGAGGATCGCAGACACCACTAAGGACCATGTATTTCTTGGCATGGCTGGGGAAGATGTAGAAGGTTAGTTTGCAGGGGTCATCCTGGCTGTTCTTTCCTTCCTCCCCATCACTAAGTGAATACCCAAAACAACATCTGGAGAGCACAAATTAGATTTGAGATTGCATTATTTTTGTTAGGTGGTTTTAATTACACTCTTCTTTTAGTTGTGGAGCCAAATAAACTATTCATCAACACATTTGTTTGACCTTGGTTCAACTTTTCTTCTAAATCAGTATTTTATTATGGATAGCCATACCCAGGGTTTCTGCAGGTCCTTTTCATAGAAACTTGAAAATACCCTTAATATTGCTATAGATCTAAAAATTATATATTATGTTTTGGTTAAGTTGATTTCTATGAAGATGAATTAAGTTTAGTTTTGTTGTGCACATTAGATACTCAGATTTTCAGGTTTCATAATACCAGGACTGAAAACAGTGGATTCAGTGGATCTACATCAGTGCTAAAAAGCTATTGTGCTGTTGACTTTGTGTGGCTTAATACAACATTTCAAAAAGTACTTTAATTTAAAGTGAATACTAAACTTAAAATTTAATTATTTTGTTAAAATAAATTGCATTCAAAGTGGTAAAAAGGGTCTTAATAAGTCTTACATTTCATTTGTTGAAACCTGCAGAAACTCTGAATAGCAAGTGGCTCACATTTAGCGGTAATATCTACATTATTAAGACAATAAAAATGTATCAGAAAGTTACAAATGTATAGATTTTAAAGCAAATTAATATTGTGTGATGACTGGTATGAAGCAGTATAATAAACTGTTGGTGTAGTGTATTATATACGAAAATACTTATGTCACAAAAGTGAGTGCACCCCTCACATTTGTGTAAATATTTTATTCTATCTTTTCATGGGACAGCACTGAAGATATTATACTTTAAAACAAAGTAAAGTAGTCAGTCTACAGCTTGTATAACAGTGTAAATTTTCTTTCCCCTCAAAATAACTGAAAACACAGCCATTAATGTCTAAACCGCTGGCAACAAAAGTGAATACACCCCTGTGAAAAATATCCACATTGTGCCCAGTTAGCCATTTTCTATTCCTGGTGTCACAGACTCTTTAGTGTTACAAGGTCTCGGGTATGAATGGGGAACAGGTGTGTTAAATTTGGTGTTATTGCTCTCACATTCTCTCATACTGATCACTGGAAGTTCAACATGGCACCTCATGGCAAAGAACTCTTTCTGGATCTGAAAAAAAAGAACTGTTGCCCTACATAAAGATGGCCTAGGCTATAAGAACATAGCAAACACCCTAAAACTGCAGCACGGTGGCCAAGACCATACAGCGGTTTAACACACAGGATGGGTTCCACTCAGAACAGGCCTCGCCATGGTCGACCAAAGAAGTTGAGTGCACATACTCTTAGTGTCATATCCAGAGGTTGTCTCTTGAAAATAGATGTGAGTGCTGCCAGCATTGCTGCAGAGATTGAAGCGATGGGGGGTCAGCCTGTCAGTGCTCAGATCATTAGCCGCACACTGCATCAAATTGGTCTGCATGGCTGTCGTCCCAGAAGGAAGCCGATGCTGGACGACGCACAAGAAAGTTTGCTGAGGACTAGGACATGGATTAATGGAATCATGTCCTGTGGTCTGATGAGACCAAGTTGAACTTATTTGGTTCAGATGGTGTCAACCAGGTGAGGAGTACAAAGACAAGTGTTTATACCTGCTACCCATGTAGTAGGTACAAAGCCACCCATGCTACCGTTGTACTTCAACTTTTAAAACTGAAGTTATGTACAGTTACCTTCTCCAGGAATTTTTTCTTTGCCTTGAGGCTACATACATGGTGCAGCTCTGTAATGTTTATAAGTGCTATTGCAATGTTCTGGTTCCTCAGGTACCTCAGAATTCATCTTTGTTATGATGTCTTGCTCTTGGTCAGTTTTAAGTCAAAGTATTGCCCTACGTATTTCATTGTTAACTATTCTTTTTGCTCTTCTTTCAGACATACTGCCAAAAGTGGAGACAAGGGTTGTTCTGGTGGGAGAAGCTGGCAGAAATGCAGCACTGGTCAAAGCACTGCAGGTACATTATTCCTCTGTTAACCCTGAGGGTTCACTGTGGTTAAGTGGCTGCTACTAAGGTGACAGGCTACCACAGTCTAAGTGGTCAGTCAGACATGGAAACACTGTTTCAAAGGATGGTATTAATGCTTGTAGATTTAAACTGTCGTCGTAGATGTGAACTGTGTTCTTCTTCAGGTTGGTCTTTATTTACATGCTCCCATATAATTAGTAGCCCCTTTTTACATTGCAATGGCTGCTATGACAACAGTCAGTGTTATATTGATCGTCTGTGGAGTCTCTGGATAAATAAAAGAAGTTGAGGGTGCCTGAATGCATCATTTGTATTTTTCTATCAGTCCCTTCAGGATTTCACATTATTTACTTAAAGCAACAGTTAAAGTTCTACTGGTCACCAACACCAAACACACTTATTTGTTTCTAGGTGAGAAAGACATATGACATTTACAAACACAAACTACTGTTAACTACCATTGAAGGCAGTTTCCTGATGTTCTGCATGAAAGCAGGGGTGAACCGTTTGCCCTGTGTTGTGATGTAACTTCCAGAAACAAACCTGGAGAGCGGCTATAATGTGTGAACAACATAGAAATTAGTAGTTAGTAATTATTTTATTCAGATCTATTGCAAATGCTGAAAAGGTAAACCAAAGTGAGATACAGTAGGTGGTGAGGTTAGTGGTAATATTAGTAGCGTAAAGCTTGCCTATTTATGTGACCAACTGTGTATGTGTTAGCTAGAACATATGCATTTTTTTTTCTAATGTTTGTCAATGAATCACAAAACACAGAAAATATTTGAGAACAGAATAACTGTCAAATTAAATTAGTATGTTAAACATTACCTTCCTCAAAAAGAGGCCTTTTTAAGAATAACTGCTTGATAAATCTGGGGCATTGTACTGATCAGCTTTTGCTGATTTTCAGTACCGATTTCTTCTCAGGCCTTCTGCACTTTTCAATGGTCTCCGTTGCTGGTTGCTGCAGTGTACCCGAACGTTTGGGTCCATGTTCTCCTACACCAGCTCAGTAGGGTATTACAGCAGCTACTTTCCTCTTCAAATAATTCTTAAACAAACAAGAAGAATACTGGTTATCATTGTCTTGCTGCAAAACAAAATTATTCCCAATCAGTTGTTGCCTACAGGAAATGAAATTTTCTTCAGTACGGAATAGTATCCATGATGATGAGGATGCCTTGCTCACATTGAAGATCGCTCACATTGAAGATCACCCACATGCCAAAGCATCCCCAAAACATTATGTTTCCATCTCCATGTTCCACTGATGGTGTTAGGCACCCATCTTTTTATGAACTCTGTACTGTACTGACTCATCAGCCCACCAGATTTGGTTCAGGTCATCTAAAGTTAGGTTTTTTTTTTCTTGGCACAGTGTAAACTGGTTTCTCTCTTGTTTTATTCAGCAGTGCAGCCAATTCAGGAGCAGTGAAGTGTCAGATTCTCAAGGGATAGATTGGATAGATGTGCACCAGGACCTTCCACTCTGTCTTTTGTCGTGATTGAATCCAATTGCAACATGTTTCTGGAGACTATAGTTAGCACATTTTAAAGAAATCTTTCACAACCTTCCTTTTTCAAGACAAGTATAGACTGATATGTTTCTCAGGAAAGCTTATGTTTGGCCATTGTCCATTCCAATTTTAAACTGAAAATTAATGAAAATCCCATGAACTCCAATTATTGATTTACTGTACATGAACTTATTTTAAGATGTTTTAACACCTGAGAGGGCATGAATAATCAATCCACACTTGAATTTCTGGAAAAACATATAGTTGCAAAGCCTTCAAGTTTAACACTGAATAGCAAATAGTAGTTGTTTTTTAAAAGATAATCTTGGAAGTTGTTGATGGTTCAACATCTGATTTAGTAGTTACAGATTATTAAGGATAATTAAGAAAATTTTGTTTTACATTTTAGTGTAAAAAGTTCAATAATATCTTAGTGTTTCCAAACTTTTTCTTACCAGTGTACGTCACAGTTATTTTAGAAAAGATGCTGGAAGGCATTTTAGGCTAAAAAACACTCAATGAAATCCTGGAAGGACTGAAATTGCAGTCACACACAGGGACAATGAAGGATATAGAAGGAATGCTCTTGGTTCTTGGTATGTGGTCGTTGATGCTGAAAAAATTAGAAATATTATATTATTATATTCAAATATTTTAAGTGATGCGATGACCAATCTGTAGTGTTCATATCACCCCAGTTTGCTATGAACCTTGATAGAGATCATACCAAAGAAAGTACTAGGTACTATCCAAAACTTTTTCCTGATGAAAAAACCAAAGAGGAAAAAAAAACTGAGTCTGTACCACGTGGTGGAAAAGCACTAGTTCGTTAGTTCTGGGTCGTTACTCAAGAAACGGCTCAAGTTGCTCTACAGAACCAAGAACAAAACAAAAACATCAAAAATGTAAAATTCTGTCAATATGTTTCTGTCTATTTTTAATGGGGTTTTTAATGTGCGTCAGTGTGTTTCCATTCCATTAAGCGTAGTGTTGTGTCTTTGAGAAGCGCCATGTGAAGGCGATTTGGGGGCATAGCAGGTGTCTGAGTGCTGCTAGAATGACTTCCTTCCCATGTCTCTTGAGCCCTGTCACTTCTGAGGGCTTCCAGCTTAAATCATCTATTTCTCCCTGCCAACCTGCAGTGCAGCCACATCCAAAGACATCTGCCCACAACTCCATCAGCGCACTTCCAATAGCCTGCCTGACCACCTGCCACCATCGCTCTGTCAATTAACAGAAAAAGAAGCCCTCCCACCATTTCTTTATGTCTCTTTCTCTTCCTGTCCTTTTCCTTCTTCCCTCCTCCTTCCCGAGTGCTTTGAACTTTTATATTAATCTTTAATAGAAATTCTACTCAGCCTACCCCCTGCGGAGCTTGATATTTGTTTGAAGCCATTGTCTGTTTACTTTCCAAGGACAGTCACCACCCCTTCTCTTCCATTTCTCCTCCTTCCTTCCTAAATCCACCCATCCTCATGTGGAGTAATTTGTATGCATTTGTCTCTGGCGTTCTCCTTCACTCTTTATTTGTTTCTTGTTTTCTCTCAACCTTGTTTCCCTCCTCTATCATTTTTTTCTTCTCCCCTTTTTTCAAATACCAGTGTTTGACATCCACTTCCTGCTGGTTGGTTTTTTACAGGCCATCAGTGTAATGGAGGTACCGGTGGTAAAGATAAGAGAAGGAGAGGCGGGTGCTGAGGAGAAAACAATGATAAAATCTATAGTCAATATGGTACAGTACAGAATCTAGCTCTTTGTATGACAAATTGATGGGAACGCTGATGTGCTGCATGAGTTTTAATTTACACTGGGTATGGATTGGATCACAGTGCATGGCTAACTCACTGATGGTGAATTGATGGGGGGTGACTCTTTAAATACAAGTGATGTGGTTCTTGATATCTGCATCACTTTCTAATGGAGTTATGGACTCAAATGTCAAGGCTAATTTCCAGTCTGAGGAGAACTGTAAGCCATTTGAACGGCCTTTAGCCTCAAAGTTTGAATCTTGATTCTTCTATTTATCATGATTTCTGAAAACATTAAATTTCTTGCTGTTAATACACAGGTTAGAGTTGCATGCAGTCCCAAGAAAAGCTATTTGTACACAAATCAGTAGATAGGCCATGAAGTTTAGTAAGCAGTGATACACCTTTGACATTTGAGTATCATTTCCGCCTAAAAAAATTGTTTAACAATTTGTGAAATATGTAAGTTTGCTTTCTTTCTGAGAGGGGTTGCGTTACAGGCAGGATATATTTAACTTCACTTGGCAAAAGCTACCTTTGCATACTCAGTAGTTAGTTTATTGGTACCACAGTATAAACCAGCATGTCCCTACAATTTAAAAATTGTTTCATGAAATAATTGACTCTTTAAATTGGACCAATAGTTGTACCTGTGCTGTTGATCAAACACATCAGGCCATCGCTGATGACTGGTATGAGGTAATCTATCTATCTCATCATGTTGAGATGCACAAAGCAATCACTCAGGCGTATTCTACCTATTTTCTGAATAATGTCTCTTTTCTGCGTTGATGTTTATTTATATGCGTCTGACATGCATGCAGATCTTTTTTGTCCATAACAATGAATTTGTACAATGTTTATTAGTGATCTGGAGGAATGTTGGTTGGTGCATTTTTCAACTGTGAAACGAGAAATCTCTGAATTTGAGTCTTAATTGGTGCAGCTCTGTCGGACTCCTCTTTTGAAAGAAAGCAAATAACTTTAGTTTCTCAAAATGTGGAACTATACCTTTTTAATACACAGATGTCCAAAGCAGTGTGTCCTAACAGTGTAATAACAATTGTGTTTCTGACTGAGTGTATGTCATTCTGCTGACACCTCCTCACTTGTTGTGACTTTTTATGTGCAGTAGTTCGTTTTATCATCTTGTTTACAGGTAACCCAAGTAATTTAACCCGTCAATTTTTGTTACCTTAGTCCATAGCACCCTGACAGTTTGTTTGTGATCAGTTTTTGCTCTTTAGTAAAACAAATGTTTGAGTGTAACATACTCTTTCATCTCATAGAGTAGAACAAACTGTCTACTGTGTGTGTACGAGTGAATGATTGTGTAGTCCATTGTCTTTTCTACCTCTTTTTTTTTTCTTGATGGATTGATCTGCAGCGATATTAAAACACATCCCTAATGTTGGTACATTGAGAGGAAGGAAATATTTCACAAAATGACAAAAAAAACGTTCATTGAAATGCTTTAAAAACTGCTTACTGACAATAAATGCTCTTATATGAGTGAGTCATGGTGTGATAACTGGCTTTTGAGACGTAGTGTGCTTACACTTAACTTTCAGTGATGTCCCAGATGCTTTAAACAATCCAAATATTTTTTCATAGAATAGTTACTCTTAATCATTTTTAATCCCCCACTCCTCTACATTTGAATAATGTGACTCACTAATTTACTGCTTTGGCAGTGTTTCCAGTTGATAAAAGCTCTAATGAACCCACTGTTTACTACCTGTCCATCACCAAGGGGCACAACTCAGTAAAGCAGTAACAGACAGTACACATTTTGGCTTTGTTGTGGGATTTGTTAATCTAAATCTAAAATTAACAATATTTTTTTTTTTTTCTGTTTTTTACTAACCTGAAACTAAATTTACTTAATATTGAATTAATCAGATTAATTAATAAATGGCCAACCTACAAGTCTGATTAACAATCCTTTCTTCAACATATAATTTGCTGATTAATTGTTTCTCTCTGTATCTTAAAATGCTCCATTACTCCATCTTGTCATATGTTACTATTCAGGACATCAACACCCCTCACATAACCACAGACAACGTCCAGGTGTTTGGTGATGGAGAGAACACTGACTTTGAGACGGTGTTCGTCCTCACAGACTTTGATTCTTCTGACTACAACTACCTCTACAAACGTGACAACCGCATTGTTGGGCCTCCTGTTGTGCTGTTCTGTGCTGCGAAGGAAGAGGTAAGTCATTGATTCAACACATTTTTTTAGGCAAAGGCTCTTGGGCATAAAGTGTCCATTTCCGCTTTTGAGAAATTAGTTTTTTCTACGTTTACATCGAAAAGTTCCTAGACTTAGTGTTGTGTTCATTAAAAGAGAAACGCCAGGTACTTTCTGCGTAGACTGCCTGAGATGAACCTTGATTTTATTTTTTTTATTTTTTTTGATGATGATGATGAAACTATACTTGACATAAAATAGTATTTTTGTACTTTCTCCAGCATTTTTATAGCTCTGATTTTTGCTTTTCCCACAGCCTCTACAATTCTCATGTCGTCCTCTTTACTCCACCACCATGCTTAACCTTTCGCTGTGTTTCACTGGCTTCAGAAACAAAGAGGAAATGGTGAGTTTATAAAAAGCGAACTTTTTATGGAGGGGTGATTATGCAGGTATTGTATTTGTTCCTAACCTTTCCTTCCAGAAAGACCATTCACTCATTTTTAAACGGCAAACTAGTCATTTCGGGAAGAACATTCCAGTTTAGTGTTCTTATTATAGTAGAACACTTACCATAGGTACAAATGTTTTTTCAAGACCAAAGCTGTTTACCCTGATGACAAGCTGATGGTGTGTTATTTAGAACAAGCAGTCAAAGTTGGTTGCCTGCAGCTCTTCAATCAACATCTCAATGTAGCTATTTCTTGTACCATTCCCTCCTGCAATTTAGAAAACCAAATCTGTCTTTCTTAATTTCTTTATGATTCTTGGTACATTGATTTGGTAGCACTGCTGCCAAACCCTTAAATGGTTTTCTGTTAAAGACATGCTTTTGCTGTATTTATTTCCAAAAAATGTTGATGGAAATTCTGACACAGAGACTCAGTTTGAGGCTTAAAATTGCAGCTGACAAAACTAACAACAGAATGGTGCCACTCCTCGCCTCTATGAGGAAAGAAATGCCTTTGTACCTTTCTTGACACTCAGTATTGACTGTAAACTGATCAGATTGACATGTTGTCTCATATTACTGTAAGTTAAAAAGATATGTCATTGGTACATACACACTGTATTTATTATTTAAAACACTTTTCAAATGACGAAGTCAAAATGATCTACCTATATACATACTTAACTTTCCCTTTTTTAACGTAGTCAGGTTGTTGAACTGTATAAGCAGGGTTTCTCGCAGCGTGCCATCTCTCCTGAGTTGAGAGACAGCAAGACAGTCAATTGGAATTTCCTAAATGATCCTGAAGGTGATGGAACAAAAAAGTGGAAGACCCAAAAATTGGAGGATCCAATCCAAATGGCCGCTGGCTATGTTTACATGTTGCAGAGAGCATCCCTCATGACTGAGGGCCCTCGTCTGTGTGGTAACGTAACATCCTGTGTTTTTCAACAACAACACTACAGTACACAATGCCCACAGGACAAGGGACTTCTGACAGGAGAATAACATCACTCTTTTGGACCATCCTGCATGTTCGCCCAAGTTAAATTTAACTGAGAAACTTTTGGGATGGACGGCTTTTGTTCCATAACCCTCAGGATCATTTAAGAAATTCCAAATGACTGTCTTACTCCGTCCCACCTCAGCAATGATGGTGCGCTGCGAGAGACCCTGCTTATGTAGTTCAACAACCCAACCACGTTCAAAAGGGAAAGTTTTTTTGCCTTTACCATCAGAGCATCATGACATTGTGACTACCTGACAGAAAATGGCAGTGAATCCACATTTTTGCACAGATTTGGCCTTTTAAAGGCATGTGGTCCTAAGATTTTGATCAGCAGTAAAACAGCCTGTTTCAGTTGAAGCTCTACTTGGAACCTTGTTAAGATCCAACCAAGGAACATATGAATTTTTTGCCATTTGTCAAGAAGTCTTAAAGTTTTAATTGAGACTGTATATTTATATGTATATGTATTACGCGTGCACAAACACACAATCTTCATTGCAGTTCTGTTCACTTGAACTCGTTGTAAAATACTTTGATCTCATATTATAAAACACAAGAGAAGGAGAAGGAGACCAGGACTAGGAAAAGTCCAGGTTTGTCACAGGGTCTTGGATTTAATAACATGGATGTTGTTGCACAGATGATGAGTAACATCATCTGTTTGAAGGTAACACAGCCCAGCCTACTACGTGTTTGTGGTTGGCAGGTTGTATGATCAGTGACCATTAAACGTCTTGTATGAAGTTATAGTATAATGTGTAATGTTTTTCTTTCATGTAGAAAAACTTGGTGAATCTGGTTCATCACATGGGGGGAACCATCCGGAAAGATTTCAGCACCAAGGTTACTCATCTCATCGCCCACTCCACACATGGGGAGAAGTACAGGGTGCGTTTACCTAAATGATAACAAATACAGTTAAGTTGATGAATATAATGTCCTCTGTACACCACCACATAGAATTTGAAATGAGAGACTCAAGTTGTGAGCAAAGTAAAGATTTGAAGTTTTAATTCAGTGTTTGTTTTAAGTGTTTTTGAGTCTTGACTGAGGGAAGAAGTGATGTTAACCTGATGTTTGTATGAGTGGAGATTCGTACAGTGAATCCAGTGTTGTTGTATAGTGATTATGAGTGACAGGGAGATCAGCAGTCATTAACAAACTACTTGTACTTTGAGCATTGACATTTGAACTTCTTTAAGGTCCTATTGTTTTCGGATTTAGTGTCATTGTGTTTCCTTTCTCTTGACTTTATCTCACCCTTACTTCTTCTTTCAGCTGGCCGTGTGCATGGGGACACCCATCCTCACCCCATCATGGATTCACAAGGCATGGGAGAGAAGAGATGAGGTGTAAGTTGAGAGTCTGAACATTGTCATGCACAGACCAACTTTTACCTAAGTTGTCTGCATATCATGTGATGACAGAAAGATGTCTGTCATTTCATAATGTGTGGCACAGTTAGTTTAATTTCTGCAGACCCCTGTGCATGTCACCTGTTTAGACGGCACTCAGCTTTACACACAGAAATGTACAGACACAGAGGAAAAAGTCAGTGGTCAGCTGTGGCGAAGAGGCTCGCTGAAACACCGAAGTCATTCATCACTTAGTACTAAGTTTAGAGCAGAACAGTACCCAAACTATTTTTTTGAACTGGAAGACTCTTTCTCTTATAGAGGCGGGTCCAGGCTATCGACACATGATGACCACTTACCGTCAAAGACTCACATAAGAAGCGCAGACATAAAGCAAACTAGCACGATCTGCTCACTCCAGCAAAGTCTTGGTTCTTACAAACAAATCAGCAGAAACAAGACGTCACATCGTGTTTTAGCTGATTTGTATTCCAGATGTTCCCTCTGTTAATTTATTTGATACATTTTTATGTTGATTTCAAACGTGAAGCACTTTTATTTTACAAAAGGAAGACTGAGTCTTTATTCTAATGTGATATACATAAGGTTCTTTGTTCAATGTTTGTTTGTTTGTTTAAGGGTAAATGCTGACATTAGCAAAGTAGTAAATGTTCGGCTGACACCCAGCACTGTGTTGAAGATGAAACATTTTTTTGCATTGTTCTTTTTTCCTATCCACTCCATAATTATTCACTTTTTAGTTAAATAAATGATTATAACGTAAAACACGGAATTCAGAAGAATAAAAATGGAGAAAACATTAGTAAACTCCTTTACCAACTTTGCAAGAATCATGTCGGACGGTACAGAGAGGTTTTTCAAAATTGCAAGTGAATGAAATGCTCTAGATTTTGTTACATGCTTAACAATTTGCATAGGTTCTTATTAAACTTAAAAATTAATAAATATGAGAAAATACTTTTCCATTGTGCTGTTGAAACTACAAATATTGATAACTGCAAGTTTCAGTGAAATAATGTTAGTGAACACTGCTGTGGCTTTCCCAGCAGAGTAAAATCTCTTCACCTTTATGTATGATGAGCCCTGAAGGGGTCATTAAGTAGTTGGAATTTCATTCTCTTGTTTGTTACAATTAGTTGTTAAAACATTCAAACAATTTAATATATATTTAGTATAAGTACTAAATTGTAAGCAAAGTTGCAGAAATGTTGACGTGGTTTGATGGTAACATTATGTCTCCCACCTGTCTTAAGCTTCTTCCATGCAGGAGAGGAGGAGTTTCGAACAGAGTTCAAAGTCCCCCCGTTCCAGGACTGCATCCTCAGTTTTCTGGGTTTCTCAGCAGAAGAGAAGGCCAACATGGAAGAGCGCACGCTTAAGCATGGTCAGTACTGTTCTTATTGAAATACCTTACCGACCATTTCATCATGGTGGGAAATCAAAGTCCAGACCACAAGTGTTTGGACAGCTTTTTTTCCCCTTCACGATTACATGTAGCATCACTATTTAATTTCAAAGTACTAAGACCCAGCTTTAATCAGAGGATATTAAAACAATATCTCTAGAACACAAACAAACTACTGTGGAAAAATAGTTGACATAGTCAGCTGTGTCATTTCAAAAATATGATTAATGAAGATGATAATAAACTTATCTACAGGCTGGACTCTGTGTGTAGAATGTATAACCATTTCCCAAATTTGCTTTGTCTAAGGTGGCAGTTATCTTGAGGTTGGAGATGGGAGATGCACACACATGGTCGTGGAGGAGAATTCTGTGAAGGAGCTGCCATTTTCTCCCTCCAAAAAACTTTTTGTGGTCAAACAGGAGGTAGGCATCAAAACTGACATGATGTCTTTTGGTGATAGTTTCAGATATTTATGAATCATAACTGTGAGGTTTTTGCTACAGGAAGATAAAGTGAGGATGAGGGGGAAATAATGAATCCTCTTAAACAGAATACCAAACACTCATGTGATCAGAATTTGTTTTGGGTTGATAAAGTCTCTGCTCCCCCTCTGTCTGTCCTGTTGGGGAAAGGGATCAGTAATAGATTTCCCCTTCAGCTTATAAAGAACGTGATCAGAGAATGAGTGGTGGTTAAGCTTGAGTAGTTTTCTGTGGAATGTGTGCTGTATTGTTGTAACTGAAATCTTTGTTTACTACCTGCTTCTGTTCTAGACCAGGGGTCAATAAAACTCTTTCCTCTGTTTTTTATTTTTTTATTTATTCTGGCCAGTGGTTCTGGGGAAGCATTCAGATGGATGCTCGGGCCGGGGAATCCATGTACCTGTATGAGAAGGTGAGGAAACATGAATAACGTGAGTCTGGTGCTACCACTAGCTGCATGTATTTTTTTAAATAGTGCATTGCGGGTTTTTAGTTAAAAAACAATAATCTTTTCATCGTCTACGCAGTGCATGGAAACCATGAAGGCTAAGCGTTTTCTGCTGCTTCACTTGTAACTCCCCCCCCCCCCTCAGCCACGGTCACTTGTTTTGCCACTGCAGCCTCACAGCAGAGACAACTGTGATGACCTGAACCCTTGTGTTCCTACTTGGTAACTGGTGGTAAAGGCCAAGCTGTGCCTGAAACAAACTACTTTTTATGGAGTTTTGTCCAATTGTGTCTCAAGGCAAAAGTGCTTTTAGCTTTTCCAAGTGGCCTCTTTCGCAGGCGGGGGAGAAAAGGTTGCCATCAGAGAGAAGAGACGCAGACAATCATACAAATTGGGGTAAAGGGGCACACTTTTGGACAGTCTTTCCTTGAAGGTATTATCTGTGTTCTACTTGAGAGAAAAGTTCACACCCACCCTAGTTTCTGACCTCTTCACACCTGGCTGGTGTGTTTGAAGTGGGCATCCTTGTAGGATTTTCAGTTTCAACTGTTGGCCCTCGCTGAATCCCGAAGCTGAAAACGTGTGGATGTCTTACGTTATGCCCACCACTTTGTTTGAAGCCTATCGACGCATGAACCTGTCACGTCTCCTCCCTCAGAAACGGTCTCCTCTGCTAAAATGATTAGCATGGTTATGTTGTTGACTTGTTTAAGTGCTCCAGTGTTCACCTCTGTGTGTCTGTAAATGAATGTAGTCTGGAGCACATTTTCCTTTTTACGTTGTTATTCACATCCTACTTTTTACTCATGTATGTTGTGTTATGCTCCTCTTAATGCATCCAGAACACAACATACTTCTAATTATATGATGTTTCATATTAAATTCTTTCATGATGATTTATTGTTATTTATTTGTTTTTGTTCCACGGTGCTTCAGAATGACAGCCCAGCCATGAAGAAGGCAGTGTCTCTCTTGTCCCTCACCACTCCCAACAGTAACCGTAAGCGTCGGCGTCTGAGGGACACACTGGCTCAGCTGACCAAGGAGACTGAGATCTCCCCCTTCCCTCCACCACGCAAAAGACAGTCAGCAGAGCATTCCCTGTCCATAGGTTCTCTGCTAGACATCTCCAACACCCCTGAGACATGCAAGGCCTTGACAGGTAAGAGGAGAATGATGGGAGCCTGTGAAGACACCTGCTTGATCCAACTCTAACACCCTTTCTCCTTTATAACTAACATCATATCTGGGATATACTGATAATTAGTTCTGAAGAAAAGCACTTCTCCCATTACAGAAAACAGACTAGGTAAGAGTTCAGTCAGCAATGGAGACAGTACTGTGACCAGGAATAGGACAAGAAGAAGGAAAAGCAGGGATAGGAGGGTTAAGACAGAGAGAGAAGAGTGGAGGAGGAGGTCCTGCCTGAGAACAAGTACCTTTCAACAACCAGAGGAGCAGTGTCAGCCAGGAACCTCTGCAGGTCAGGTTTTGCTTCAATGCTGAGACTCGGATATTAGGACAAGTGGAACTGAAAAGACATTTTTAGCTGTCAGGAAGCACAAGTGTTGTTACGGAAGTGTGTTCTTTTCACCTCCAGTGTGAGATAATTACTAAATATGTTTGCGTTACATTTGATGAGGATGTTACAATAATTAGCAAATTCCACGTTTTGACATCGCATTGCTATTTTCAGGACATCAGTAAGACATCGAAATGTACATCGCTGTTGGCATGATGCTTAGAAGCAAAATAAATAATACAGTTTGTGCGATGGCAGGAAGTTAAAGTGTAATTTTGAAAGAAAATTACAGATAAATGATCTAACCATGGCTCTGTTTAGCTAACAAGCCTTTGGCATGAGACATGAGATGAACTCAAATTGTGGTGCAGTAGACGGGGTTGTGCACCTGCACTGGCTTATAAAAAAATAATTCCATTTCACTCCAGATGCTAACCGATCACTTGTGGAAGTTTAAATGGTTAGAAAATTGAGAACATTTAACTATTATGTGTAGGCCTTAATGCCAGTATTATTGCTCAAAGACAGTCCTCCCAGTCAATACAGTATTAATAACTTTGTGTCTTCCTCCCTGCTGCTCATGTTCCTCTAGAGAGTTCGAAGCCATCCAAGAGTTCAACTCCAGTTCTCTCCAAGCAGTCAGCCAGGTGGCAGGTCTCCAAGGAGCTCTACCAGACTGAAAGCAACTATGTAGACATCCTAAACACAATCCTACAGGTAGCTGCTGTTGTCTCTGCGTTGGCACAGTTCTAACACTCCCTCACAGGTCAGACAGACAGTTGCCCCTGGCAACACATTCATTCACACACACACAAAACTACAATCGGTGAAGGGAAGGGGGGGGGGGGTGCGGGGGGTGCGCCTCTTGGCCTGTCTTATCAGTGTGTCCCTGCAGAGTCAGACAGCTGACCAGTGAGGGAGAAAATGACCTGCCTGAACATTTTTCTTTCAAATCTTTCACACGTTTTTCTTCTTGTCTGTTGTCTCTTCTCTTCCTTTTTTTTTTTTTTCTTGATTCCTTTTGCAGTCTGCCTCTCTTGTAATCTGTTACTGTGGGCTATATGAACTTGTGCCTGAGCCTGTGATTTTAATTTCTCACTTAGATTGTGTGTGTGGTTTTGAAAACACAGATTTGCTGATTGCTTGTTATAATCTTTGCTGTGTGTTCATGTTTAAATTTTGGCCTTGATTAAGGCGACATGAAGTGATGAAAACTTCTGGCTGTTAGTTCTTCGATGCTAGCTTGGTATGTCTGCTTTTTAGCAGCACATACATGAGAAAATCATTTCCTACACATATTTTGCTACTGTCTGACCTGCATGAACATTGTGTTACTGATGCCAAAGGTTTAAAAGCATTGATCTTGTTGCTCTTTTCTTTGGTAGTTCTGTTAGTATATGTCCGGCTATGTTCATTACTCTGATCTGTTTCCATTTGAAGCTTTTCAAACTTCCCCTGGAAAAAGAGGAGCAGGTAGGTGGACCCATCCTGGCCCAAGAAGAAATCAAGACCATATTTGGCAGTATCCCAGACATCTATGAGGTTCACACCAGAATAAAGGTATGTTTATCAAAATGAGCAGATGATTGTGAAGGTGTCACTTATAGCCTGCTGATGTTGACCTGTTTTCTGTGTGTGACGATTTATTAATCAGAATGATCTGGAGGAAGTCCTGACTGACTGGTCAGAGGAGAGGAGTGTAGGAAACCTCATCCTCAAATATGTGAGTTGAAACAAATCTGTGCTAGTGGCCACATGTTGCCTGTGATGCCTTTTAAAAGGAAATCTTGATTCTAATCATCTTTTTTTCATATAAAGCATTGTGTACATCTTGCGCTTGGTGCTTCTTACCCATCCTCAACTTCTTACTTTCCAGTCTAAAGAGCTGGTGAAGGCCTACCCGCCCTTTGTCAATTTTTTCGAAATGAGCAAGGAGACTATTGTGCGGTGTGAGAAACAAAAACCACGCTTCCACGCTTTTCTCAAGGTAAGACGTTTGCAAACACTTTGTCTGCTTTCTGATGGAGCTCTGTTAAGGAATATTAGGGCCAGGAAGAAGATGGTAGCTGCTATTTCAACTCATTCTATGATGTTCTGCTTCAACCTTTCAGTATTTTGAGTTGATCCCCAGTAGAGCTGGGCGGTATGACCAAAATTCTATATCAAGGTATTTTTCCAAATTATGACGGTTCACGGCATTCAACGGTATTTTTCCCCCCATGCCTGAGTTTGTGTTAATCATATTTTCCACTGATTGGTCTATACGTTGTCCTTTCCTTAAACTAACTTAACAGCCTTAGTCCTAACAGAATGAAAAGAGAAGAGGAAAACTTAAACTTTTAGCAGCCTCTAACATGAGCTAACTGTCCAGTCCTGCTCCAGTTTAATGTAGTTAAATCTTGTTTAAAAGACACATGTTCTCTCTGACATAAACAGCTGAGTGTGGTAGCTCCATCAGAGATCACGGAGCAGGAGAACCGGCTGAGGCGTGTTGTTCAGGTGACAGAGAGAGAGGAGGAGAACGAGCCACTTTTTTAGATGATACTTATGAGGGAGGGTCTGCCTGCTGCCCAGAGTGGGGAGACAGATTCAGGCTGAGAGAGAAATAGTGAGTGAGAGATAGTGAGTCGACGACAGTCACAGCGACTTGGTAGGGGCTCGGTGCTCAGTCAGAGAGCAGAAGACTGATCAGACATTACATTACATTACAGCGATCCTGCATTGTTACCATCTAAAATGACTGACTCTGATAGAGTGAACGTCATACGTAACATGGCAAAGTGAATGCTAAAGTCACATTAATGTTATTAGTTAAAAAACAGCTGTTAATTCGTCATTAAATCAACAACGCTGTAAAAACCCACTAGAAGCACTAGCAACCGCATCTACAAGTGACGTCTGGCTGGGAAAAAAATCTTTAGGTTTTACCTGAGGATGTGCATGATGCCGGTCTTAGTTTAATACTAAGATCCTTTCCTTGCAGCTAACGTTGTGCAGCAAATTGCTCATGTTGCCCCCCTCCGGTGACATCTGTAGCTCGTTAGCATTTGCAGTAAATAGTTCATCCAAGCTTTGAAAACCAAAGTATCTCCAGACAACAGACAAGCAAAAGTCCTGTGTCATCAAAATTTATATCATAACAAAAATAAAACCCGGTTTTCGGTATGAACTGGTATACTGTCCAGCACTAATCCCCAGATGGCAGACTCTGTGCTGGATATGTCTTTATTTTACGGCAGATTGTTGTGTATCTTTTTTTGTTACCAGGTTATTACAGTGCATGTGTTTACTGTGTACATATGAACAGATACAGTATTTTATATTTTGCTGGACAACATGGAGTACGTTGTATTTTATCCATATTATGTAAGCTGTTGTTACCAGGAAATGCCCATTGACTGTGGGTTGTTCATTTAAAAGGGGGCAAAGCAGTTTTCAGAAAACACTGTCTGCTGTGTGCACACACTGTCTGTAGGAAAGAGACTCAAGTCAATTGACTCAAGCTGCTGTTTATTATGCAGTGCAAACTCTTGTTTTCCTATTTGCTGTGTCACAAAGGTTTACACAACCACACACTCTGCCACATTAAAGTTTTCCTCTTTACAGATCAACCAGGCCAAACCGGAGTGTGGCAGGCAGACGCTGGTGGAGCTGCTAATCAGACCTGTACAGAGACTGCCTAGTGTGGCTCTTCTTCTTAATGGTAATGCACACATACAGGCCCCTTTGTTAAAACATCATTCCCTGCACTAATTACATCCAACCATTTCTTTTTCTTCTTATCTTTCTCCTGCCGTTATCTCCCGTTGATGCCTGTCTGTAATTTCTCTCTTCTTTTCTCCACATGATTGTCATCTATTTCTTTTCTATTTCTTACCAAACTTTTTTTTTTCTTCTGCCTTTGCAGACATAAAGAAACATACGTCAGATGACAACCCAGACAAGATAACGCTGGAGAAAGCAATAGAGTCTCTGAAAGAAGTCATGACGTGAGTTTGTGTGACCTTAACCTTTTCTTTTGTAATGATCACGCAGCCGGCGTCGTTTGATAATTCCAAGCACCTTATGTGAACTTGCTCCTGTCATACTGAATTCTGACCATTATGCAGCTTCATCTTGTAATAACTGACCAAGACTTCAAGACGTGACATATTTGAGAACAGCATTTTCAAATAATTGGGAGCTTGTTAGATTTTTGCTGTAGTCAAAACAACTTTCAGTCAATTAATTGATTTGTTGGCTAATTGCTAACTATCACAATGTTTCAACTTCCCCTCTACCTCACGCCCCACCAGTCACATCAACGAGGACAAGAGGAAGACTGAAGGCCAGAAGCAGATCTTTGATGTTGTGTATGAAGTTGATGGCTGTCCAGTAAGTGGGATTAAACGACTGTAACTAACAGTTACCTCTATGTGTGTGTTTCGGCCACCGTTCTCTACACTTGCTATGTTTGTCTTCTCCGCAGGCCAACCTGTTGTCCTCCCACCGCAGCCTGGTTTACCGAGTAGAAACAATCGCCCTGGGAGATCAGCCATGTGACCGTGGAGAACACGTCACACTGTTCCTCTTCAACGACTGCCTTGAGGTAAGAACACACACAAACACTAATGAACACTATTAGGCCTTATTTATATTTTGTTGTTTAACCACTTTCTGATTTAACTATAGCTAAAAACAAGTATTATTAAGTGTTTATTGTCAAATCAAGTAATTTGCATAGGCAGTTTAATTTTGTACATGTTTGTGTGTATTTGTGGCTCTGGGCAGATTGCGAGGAAGCGACACAAGGTGATCAACACATTTAAGAGTCCGCTGGGACAGACGAGGCCGCCACCGCCGCTCAAACACATTGCACTGATGCCGCTGTCACAGATTCGAAGAGTGCTGGACCTGCAGGACACAGAAGGTGACACACTGGAAAGAAGTGGAGTTACTGTTGTGTGTTCACATAAGCTTCCAGATAACTTTTCAGTGTAATTTAAAATTTTAAGATGAAGACATTTTTGTCCCCAGATCATTACATGTGTACACTGTTTGACAAAGCAGGAAAGATTACAGCAAATCAAACATATACAGTGGTCAATGGGCACTTGTTGATTTTATAGTGTGAAACATTCCTTTAATTAGCTCGAACTAGTAAAAAATAACGAGCCACTTTTTAGATGATACTTATGAGGGAGGGTCTGCCTGCTGCCCAGAGTGGGGAGACAGATTCAGGCTGAGAGAGAAATAGTGAGTGAGAGATAGTGAGTCGACGACAGTCACAGCGACTTGGTAGGGGCTCGGTGCTCAGTCAGAGAGCAGAAGACTGATCAGACATTACATTACATTACAGCGATCCTGCATTGTTACCATCTAAAATGACTGACTCTGATAGAGTGAACGTCATACGTAACATGGCAAAGTGAATGCTAAAGTCACATTAATGTTATTAGTTAAAAAACAGCTGTTAATTCGTCATTAAATCAACAACGCTGTAAAAACCCACTAGAAGCACTAGCAACCGCATCTACAAGTGACGTCTGGCTGGGAAAAAAATCTTTAGGTTTTACCTGAGGATGTGCATGATGCCGGTCTTAGTTTAATACTAAGATCCTTTCCTTGCAGCTAACGTTGTGCAGCAAATTGCTCATGTTGCCCCCCTCCGGTGACATCTGTAGCTCGTTAGCATTTGCAGTAAATAGTTCATCCAAGCTTTGAAAACCAAAGTATCTCCAGACAACAGACAAGCAAAAGTCCTCGTAGGTTGATTTTTATTGTTGTGGGTTGAAGTCAGTGGCTTTTCACATAAAATAAAGAACAAGACTAAAAATACCTTTATCAAGCTATATAAAGCATTGTCAGTTTGTCATGGCAACAGAGTTACTAGTGGTCTAAATGACGCCTGATTACTGTTTTTCTAAGCATTATATACCCATATGAATCACATTGAGCTGACCTCGGCGAGGAGTGAGAAGCTGAAGTGTGAGACACTCTGTACCTACAGGGCTTGACAGTAATCTAGTTTCTCTTTTTTCAGCAGCTATTCGTTTGGCGTTCCCTTGATTTTTAACTTCCCTGCAGTTTGATGTGAGAACACACTGTTCAGAGACAAATGGAGTCTTTACGCAGGGAACTTCAAAGCACTGAAGCTGATTTGTCTTCTGTGTTTTCATTTTTTCCAACACCCCTTCCTCCATCATCCTCATATTTTTCTCTCTCGTTCTCTCCATTCTTATCTTCTCTGACTATCCTCCTCTCACATTTTCACTTCCTTCCTTCAGATTGTGTCAACGCCTTCGCCTTAGTCGTACGCCCTCCGACTGAACACGAGAACTTGTTGTTCAGCTTCCAACTGGCCGGAGAGGAAACCGTTAAAAGCACCTGGCTGCGGACACTTTGCCGCCACGTCGCCAACACAATCTGCCGGGCTGATGCGGTGAGAATTTAATTAAATAAACATGTACGTCTGTGAAAGTGCTAGGACAGGACCAGTCTTTCTTAAACAGATGAAGACTGGTCCTCTCTTTACTAAAGAGATGAGACTGGACCTATGTGAAAAAGTAACTAATCACATCATGCCACAATCTGAAGTAACCTACCTGAACAGAGGTGTGGTTACCAGTTTAGGGTGAATGGTACTGTTTAAGTAAATTTTATGATAATACATATGAGGTGCTGCACACAGGCAGTTGTTCCAATTTGATCTTTTTTATTGGACTTTTAAAGATCATGAATAACATATTGTTATGGGCTCATTAAGCTTCATGACTGAGGAAGTGGAGGTGAGACTGTATGTGGCAGAGCAAGCAGCAGAGGGCGTCGTATGCCTCTGAGCTGCCTGCTGCCTCACATTCAGCATTCCTAATGCTGTTTTCACTGGGTCACCGCTGCAATGTGAATATCAATGAGACAGAGCCCTCCTTGTAAAACAGCCCACTGCAGCGTGAGGGGGAGAGAAAAATAAAGACCGTGTGAGAATCCTACTGCGCATCTCCTTTTGTAACTGTTTTGACAAGAAAGTATAATGCATGTGTTGGCACTGGAGACATGAAGTGCTCACTTCAGCTCATGATTTTTCATGTTGAGTGTGAGGCTGTGTGTGTTTTGTAACCAGGAGGACATGATTCAGTGTACAGACCCAGACTCTCTTCAGGTCAGCACTAAGGATATGGACAGCACCCTGAGTAAAGCTTCAAGGGCCATTAAGAAGACTTCAAAGAAGGTAAAGGCAGAAGAAGCAGCTTCACAATTAACCTTTCCTACGGGATCTTTTTCTAGGGTTAGAAGCCATTCAATGTCCATAGTAGGACCATCCTCTACACAATGATTCATGGTACCTTAAACTTTGATGATTGATGATTCCCAGTTCAATCTCAAATTTTCTAACTAGAAAACTATCTTGTTAAGGATTGGAGACGATGATTGAAATAGAGTGCAGCTCTCATTTCATTCACCACTGCCACAGAAACCTAGACAGTGTTAGAACCTCCTTCACCGCCATCCATTATGACACTTAGCAGCCATGCAAGACAGAACATCATTTATAAAGAGTTTATAAATTATATATAAAATAAATAAAAAGCATGAAGCACAAGATAATCAGTTTACAAAAAGAGCAGAACCTGCCGTTTTTGTCTTTGAGTGCAGCCTTAGTTCAGACTGATTAAAAAATTGTCATCCAGATTATGAGGTCTTTCCCTCTTTTGTACTCATGCAGTCACTTCATATCAGCTTTAGGTTTGAAATCATGATCTTTGTATATCGCTGGGATAAGAGAAAACCTTTAACCAACACATATTCAGATGATTGGAGTAATGACATCATTGCTACAATTCACAGATTGAACCTTACTGACTTGAAGTTTACTGACTCAAGGCTACATTTGATTTTCAGACATTTAATTAATCTCCATGGGGAAATTCTTGTGGGCAGTCAGCTGCATGTAGGGCTCTATGGTTTTTGGGTTCATTGTATTATCCAAGGACACTTGGACACAGTATGTGGCAAAGAGGACCTGCGAGTCAACCCACAGCTCATAAACAGCTGCTTAACCAACTGAGGCACAGTTGCTCCCAAAAACCTGCGCTCATGTTATCTCTCGTTTTTTTTTTTGGTATCATTCATGTGACAGTTGTCAGTGATGAAAGACAGGGAAATTGGAGAGAGACATGAAACAGGTCCTTGTGGGGCTGCAGATGGGGACATGCAGTTATGTGGCATGCACCACAAACATTCAGCTACCAGGGCTCTCTCTAACATGACTTGAAATCTGCCTGCCTCCACTACACTCTACTAGCATCTGCCACGCTCTGCAACACTCTGCACAGCACTTCAGGAAGGATAAAATGTCGACGTGTTGAAGTGAAATTCTCTGATTTGTTAGAATGACTGTTACAAGCAAATATTTTTGTCACACTGTTCCGTGAGTCTGACTTCATCAACAGCACCTCTCCCCATTAACACTAGTACGAAAATATAAAGGCTTAAATTACTGTAACTGGATCAGAAAACAGTTTTAGTTGTTAACAGTTCAATCTGAGCAATTTGTCAGCAGCTTATTTCAGATCCCACCAGCATGTTTCCCTCAAAGCAGTCTCACTATTACATGTCCACGAGAGAGCATGATTTATGTGCAGCTTGTTCTCAATAAATTTAAAATTAAACTAACCAATGTTCATTTATTAATTTGTGAGTTTATATGCTGCATGTGTAGAAAAGATTTGAAACTTTCTTTATAGCCATATCATTTAACATTTTGACATGTTTTTGTGGTGATATTTGTAAAATGCTAAGTAAGCCGGCACTTTACTACCTTACCACCAAACAACAAAGAGCTTTACAATTTGTTTCTCATTCACACATCAGTGACAGTGGTTCTGCATAGGCTCTAATCATTCACATCACTTTAAAAGTCTAACTACTCTTTATCTTGAAATCCTTTTTTTCTTTTTGCACACACATTTTAATAATTGTCTTTCCATGATTTTACATATCATCAGCTCTAACTGATAAGTAAACACTGCAAACACATTACATTCAGCATCATAACTGGCCTTCTCTGAATGTATATGTTTGTGCTAGGTGACAAGGGCATTTTCCTTCACAAAGACACCGAAGCGTGCCATCCAGAGGGCGTTCTTGGCCAACAGCACTCCAGATGAGAAAGGCCAGAGTTGTGAAAACCACATTGGCAGCAGCTCCACACTGGCTGTAAGTCTTTGTTTATTTGCCTGTCTAAAGAATTTGTCTGTCACTGACATTGTACTGCAAATTTTTCTGCCCTTTGCAGATTTAAAAAAAAAAAAATTCCAACTGTGTTTGTTTTATGGCCAGTGTTTAAGGGATTAACTTAGTTAATTTTTATTAAATAAATGGGGGTGAAAGAGACAAGTGGAAAGGTGAAGATGCGTTCTGTCTGCTTCACCACTCTTTAAACATGGAGAGGAATAGATAGTGATGGTGCGCACACAATATCTTCTCTAACCAACAATGTCACAGACTAGTTTGTTGTTGTGGCAAATGTTGTGAAATCAATCATTTTATTATTCTTAACAATTATCCTTTTGATGTGTTCAAGTGGAAGCAATGTGTGGATTCTGATTCTTTACAATATGAACAATGTCTACACATTCATTTTGATCAATTTGATTATATGAAAGCTGCTTTTCTTTTACAAATGACTATTTCTGTGTCCAAACTTTTGACTGGTAGTGTATGTGGACAAACTCACTTAACTCTGCATAGATGACCTATATATTTTTTCTCCTTCCATGTGCAACATTTTGACATGTAATGCAACAGATATACACGATTTTGAGAACCCTGTTTTGGGATTGTGTTTATAAAAAAACATCAGAACCTGAAATCACTAGGGCAAACAGCAGTGCAAGTGATGTCAGTTAAGACTTAATAGATAAGACCTGTAACCTGTACCTGTTTAGCTCAAAAGTAGAATGCCCTTCAGAATGTACAACTCTCTCCTATTTGAATCATTAAAGGGAGGAATTCCCTCCATTTTGAAAACTAAATGTCAGACCCTGATATTCATGGCATGTTTATTTTGCCATCATGTTTTCTTTAAATGAATATGAAGAAGTCAGGGTAAGACATGATCAGTCACAAGCAGTGGGAGAATGCTATGAGAACATCTTCAGGGAACACACTGACCTGATGTCACGTTAACAACCTCGCCAGCTTTTCTAGCATTTGCTGATATTTCAAATGCTGCCAATGTGTCTGTGTTTGTCTGTCATATAAAACACACTGCCCCAAACTCTCAGGGCTGCTACATACACAACTATCTCTTTGCTCCCCTACATAGTATTTTTTAAATGCTGTGTAGTGTCCCTTTAACAGTAAAGGCTATTATCTGTGTCTATTTAAAAAGTACAATGTCAATCTATCCATGTATGGGTCCCTGCAGGTGTCTGTCCCTTACTTTGCCTGAAAAGTTAGTCTGATGTTTGTGTAACTTTATGCCTTTTCTTCTATACTCAATAATTTGAAGACAAGATGTTAGACAAGTGTTTCCTCTTCTGAGAAGTTCCCGTTTTCTTGTATTTTCTGTAAGCATTTGTATTGTTTCTCTCTACCTTCTTTTTTAGTTATGTACATCTCTGTATGTGTCTCTCCTGTATTATGTACTCTAGATGTCTCGCTCTGCCTCCACATTCAGTCTGAGTGATTCTGGCAAGAGCAGTGCCATGGTGCAGCGCTCTAACTCTCTGGACCACCCTCCTGTCAGAGCCAGAGTCCCTATCTGTATGCGTACCCCTTGCAGCCCAGCCCAAAAGCCTGTCTGTAGCCCTGGTCCCTGTGCTGTCCCTGAATCCAGCCAAAGACTTGGCCCCAACTATTGTCTTAGCACTGGTGAAACCAGGTCCATCCATAATGCTTCATTATTGACCCAGCCAGCACAACCTAATTCAAGCCTGGGCACTTCCCAACACTCCACCTCCTCTTCTGCTCCAGCTATCCAAAAGTCCACTCAGCTCAACTCCAAAAACTACCAGCCAAAATCTATCCAGCATGTTTCCAGACATCTACCCTCTGCAGGGTTCCAGCCAAAGTCAGTGACTCCTCTGCCTTTCAGTGCCAAAGAGAAGGCCTTTTCTGAATTGTGCAGAGATGCCCAGGTCCCCTTGGATCCATGCAAAGCTGTCTTGACCAGTCCTCGCAGGGAGACTCTGCTCTAAACCGTCGCTAAGCTCAGTCCTGGAGACTCATGTGAGCAAACGTTGTTGTTGTCTAGTCTGAAGAAGGGGTGCACTAGTGTCATTTTTAATTTCAGATTAACATAGTCCCAAATCAACTCCTTAGAAGCTTAGACCCTTTAACAACGATGTGTGAAAGTCTGCCTCACAGCTGACCTGTGAACTCCAGTGATTAGATACAAGGGGTTTAGAATCATTTGAATAGTGTAATTCTTCTCCCCACTCAAGAGTAGTGTCAACGGCCAAGACTTTAAGGGTTGATTTGGAAAAGCTCTGTTACTGTGAATCACCCGGGTTACTAATTGGTGGTGGCTGGGAATGTGCACTAGGTGTCTGTTAGTAGATCACATTCAAAAGCTGGGACATAGGAGTTTCATCCAGCTGGAAGCCTGCTTTCTCTCAGGAGAAAAAGCTCCTTTAAAGGCATGCCGTCAATTACAGAATACTTCCCTGTCTGGAGTTTATTAGATCTATGTACATTAGGAGTTGTTGTAATTCTAATTAACAAGTGTTACTATGTTTACATTAACTTTTAGTCATCTGTGGTTCAATCAAAGTAGCTCTGTTAGAAATAATTTGACTAATATAAATGCGTAAAAAGAGTAAAAATCCAAATGTCAAGGCATGCCTTTAATCATGGATGCTATACTCTGTGTGTTTTTGCAAGCTTATACAAAAATGGCTTGCTAAAATTCAAATGTCAATGTATTCATGGGAGCTCAGGCTGACTTCTCATCTGAGCTTTAATGATTGGTGGCAGGTCATCTGTCCTATATTTAAGTTTGTGACAGCTGAGTCACTGAGCACATTGTGTCCTACATTCAGCTCAGCCATTTAACCACTTCTCAATTGTATGAGTACTACCCTACTTGTCTGAAAGGAATTTATGTTCAACAAATGGTGTCTGATATAACACAATGATAGTGTTACCTACTTAAATATGATAAAACACTGAACCTTGCAGGAGTCTTTTCGTTGCAATCACCCACTAAATACAGCAGTTTAAGAATATTTTGCTGCAGTGTTGTACCACAGTAATTCAAAACCTTCACATTTGTCAACAGAACATTTGTAGTCATTTGTAACATCCTTGTCAATATATTGACTCAAACACATCATCACATAAATATCCTCCACACATTAAGAATTAAGTGAATGCAAGAAACACCTTTGAATAGGCTGTCACGTTGTCAAGTTTTGATGTGTGACATAATTGCAATAGACCATTTTTTGCCATTGGTGCTGTGCTCCAGGTTTGCGTTAAGGTGAGATTGCAGGCTTTAAATACTCAGATGATATGAAAACCCCTTACTGCACAAATGACAGAGAACGAGAATTCCATCTGGGAGTTTTTTTTTGTAAATGTTCATTGATGAGGCTAAGCAGCTTCTTCCCCTCTGTCTAAGTCATGCTACAAAGCCACTGACTGGAATGGTTTTAATGACGCACCGGGTCAGAGGGCACCAAGGAACGTAATTAATCAGTGTAAAAAAAATGTACACTTTTTTTTTTTCTGTGGTTATTTCATTCAAATAACATGTTATTTTAACTGCCTTATTTTTTTATAGTCCACACAAAGAATCTTATTTACAGATATGAGTCACATCAAACTCACTGTTGTCACTCAAACAGTTACAGAAAAACAGGCCTACCTATCACTACACATTTTTCACTCACATCTTGTTTGTGATGCAGTAACTTTGTTTGACTCTGTTTAATGTTGTAAATGAGCAAAATTCACAAAACCCAATGAATGCTTTGTTCATACACTAATATCTTATTGAACAATACGTCTAACAAGCAGTCTTGCATACATTAGTAACCAAATTGTACCTCTCACAAACAACCACAGTGCAGTTTGCCCTAATCCTTTTTAATGTATCTAGAACCTCACTGGAGTCCACCTGTGAAAAATGGAATTGGTTGACAGTTAGTTTAGAAAGGCCTCCAAACCAAACAGTTATATCAAAGGAACTATCTGTAGCCTGTACTATTATGTCCAAGGCATAAAACCATTTACACCCATTCATAATTGTCTTTAATGAAATATTTTAGCATTGAGCAGGACTCTACCTAGAGTTGGTCCTGTGGCCAAACTGTTTATTTACTTTTATTTATTTACTATCACACAACATACATTATTAGTCCATTTTTGTAAATTCATCACACATAACCTTCATTACTTATAATACATCAAAGTATTTCTAAATGCAAAAAAAAAAGTAATTTCACTGGACATTACTCCTTGTTTATTGTTCATTCTACACCTAGATAAAGCAGAGAGATAAAGCAACACACTAGGTGTAGAATGATCTCGTGTAAATTTTCAGTCAAAATTCTGCACTAAAATGCAATAAGCTCCAATCAGAACCACATCCGGACAAACTTTGGTTTTAATGGAGAGAATACCTCTGCATGACACGACAAGATTTTCTATAAACAAGGGCAGAGTCTTAGATGGAGATGTTTTGTGAAGCTGTGCATGAAAATAAGTGTAAATTAGCAGGGTAGCAGGTGTATAATGAGGGTCGGATATGTTTGCTTTGCAACCAGTGGTGTCCTTGACCCGGCCTTTCTCTGCAATGAAAGCAGCCTGTTAACGTCTTCATTTAGCGCTAATCATGCTTTGTGTTTCTGAAACCCTCTAGCACCACTTACTAACATGTAATCAAGGTTGCCATTCACCAGCTACTGTTTCCTGCTGACACGAACAGAAGGAAGGAGAGACTGTGCTTCTGTCAAAGTGTGTGTGTGTGTGCCAGGTGGAAATTTACTGAAATGTGATGTTGGCAAAGGTTGCCAGTCTCAATTAGTTCAGTGCCAAGGTTTGGCTTGGAATGCAGAGAGCCAGTAGTAACATTTGTCTTTTGCGTTCAGTAATTAAAATAAGGCTGGAGCACATAAATCATCTTGTTCTTCACTCACTCACACACACGCTGCAAACTAGATGGCTCACATGACAGTCTGTCTTGTTGGCCAAGCTTTTGAAATGGTGCTGGTATGGAGTTGAATGGCTGAGTGAATGCCTTCTTAACATACGCTGCGTTTAGCCACACTGACATAAGCCAGGTACAGTGGACGTTCCATTATAAGGTTCTTTTTTTTCTGTCATGTTTATTTGGCTAATGGGTTTAGGGCAATCAGTGGCACATATTATTGAAACATTATATTTGCATAGAGTGACAAGAGACAACTACAGAACTTGTCAAAAGTCTGGGATTATGTCAAGTTGAAAATAGATATGTTAGTAGTTTTTGAATTACAAATAACTTTCATTACATGATAGTTTTGTGTTGAAATCATTTGAGTCCTCTACAGGTTTGGTTATTGTTATAAGACTTTATGTGTTGTGTGAAAATGACCGTATCCTCAGACAGCTCATTCCTGATTAGAAATAGCATACAACCTGGATAAGTTTTAAAGTGAGGTTGGGATTTGATTTAGTGCGAGTAACAAGTTGGCCCTTTAATAAAGCTAAATTATTTGCCATTATGTAATTAGTCAATAAAAATTTTAATACTTTATTAACGTAAAGTAATCAATAACAGCAGGATTATTATTGCAGCAGCGTAAAACTAACTTGTGTCATGACGTAAATCCCGTAACCTCAGCTCACATTCCCTATAAGTACAATGGACACACATGAAGTGATCACATTCAACCACTTTTTTTGTTTTCATCATGTGAAGAGCTCCTTTGTGCCTGCTGCTCTCCTGTGCTGTCAGTCTGCTTCAAGACACAAAATGGGAAAAACAATCTATGAGTCATGCTTCCAAAATAAGACGGAGGTAGAAGAAAAATCTGATTACTCATCTGCTGCATGTTAACTGGGATTCACTCCCTCACAGATTACCTGGTCATGGGACTATAAGTGCAGTCATGCTAGACATTCACATGTGCACTCATGCTAAGTATTTGGGTGTTGTGGTAAGTTTAAAGGATATTTTTAGTTTCTTGCAATGTACTTACTAATTTTGTCAATTATTTAATCCAAACAAAAACATTTTGAGCTCAGATATTTGTAGCCTGATGATAAGAAGAAATCAGGTTAGCTTTGATTAAGAGATCTGAAAACCTGTTAACCTGTTGCTGATGTAGTGCCATGTTCATAATACCAATAAGAAGTAAGAGTTGTAACAAACTAAAATGATCCTTTAAAAATACAGTTGCTTGTCAAAGTTATATACTGGGGATTTTTCCACTTCATTTCTTCCATATTCTTCAAACATTTAGTTATAACACATTTACTTTTAGTTTTTAATTTTTCTCTTTTCTATTGACAGGCACACCATTCGCCCTCCATGGTCAATCTGCCTTCCATGTTTGAGAGGAAGTACCACACCTTCAGTCGTTCGACCACCCACCTCATCTGAGATGCTGGACTGACCCGTTCGACCACCCACCTCATCTGAGATGCTGGACTGACCCGTCTTTTCACCTCCCTAGCCTTGATTGACACAAACAGTGAGATGTGACTGGAAAGGTCTGTGTACACGGTCTAAGCTGCAAGTAAAATATGGCAAACTAGTATTTGTCTGTACTATAGCGCTTTCAGACTTTCCAGACACAGAAAATAGCATGTTGCTTCCTGGAGCTGAAACTTGGGCTAAGTGGGGTTAAACAAACTGTCCTGCAGGTCTTCCATTCAGGAAAAATCGGTCCGTTACTAAGAACTAGGAAGAAAAAAAGCTAATCTCAACCCTGATCAGGCAGTTTGATGCATCTTCTAAAACACCCCCAAAAGGCTTAAAGTAAGGAGCTAACTGGAATGGTACTAGAACATGCTCGGGGGCTACAGGTTGTGCAATTACCACTGGTTCTGCTAAGGTTTGCCTTACATTTAAAAAATGAAGGACAGTCGGCTTTTTGGCTGCATTTGTTTATTGATTGTCTTCCGTCATTGTCTTTATTCATATACTTTACCAGACACTTGATGTTACTTACAGACCAAGTAAAGAACACATCTCATCCTCCAGTTAAATGATGTCCCTGGATGCTAGTGTTGTTTGGCTAGTTGAGGTATTTCCCTGCATGTTTAAACGAACAGAAAGAACAGAGCAACAGTTGCAGGTTGCTAAGCTCATTGTGGGTTTTATGCACTAAAGTTACAAGATTGAACCCTTTACTGTGTGATGCATTTTCCTAATTATATTAACTGACATTGTTTTATTGTAGTGGGATAGACTTAATTACACCTAATATAATATTACTCATTGTGACTAACCCACCTTCTTAATGTATACTTATGATAGCGTCCAGCTTTTATAAAGCTTCTGTTTGAACATTCAAAGATTTATTTGAGAAGAATAAAAGCACATATAGTCTTCTTCCCTGTCTACTCATCCACGTTTTAAGAGCTGTGTTTACTGTGTGTCTACGTTGTGTCTGTGTCTATGTTCAAGAAGGGATGCTGCATCAGTGTATATATTCTTGATGACTATATTTTATACCAGTCTTTCTATTTTCCCTCTTGCAGTTTGTCTCCCCCCAGCTTGTGTATCCGTTGTGTTTCTAATCCTGTTTTCATTGAGCTTCAATCGTCTGTGGTTGATTCATCTCTGTATTAAATGCACTTGAACATGTACCTGAAGATTTAAGGTTTTTTTTACTCCTGTGTATGTCTGAATGTTGAAAATGCAGAAACCAAGGAAGGGAGTGATTTATTCCCATCCGTAGTTCCACATTGTTCCACTGTAGGGGGAGCTGACTAAATATACAAGTCATTTATGTGAAAATAAATTATTTTATTTCCTTTTTATGGAGTTAACTTTTGCATTGTGTGTTTATGTTGGTGCCTGCAAAGTCAAACCAAAAGTGTCAAATGTTAATTCTGATCATGTAAAAGCTGATCAGGAATCTGCCACGACTATTCTTATTTGCGATCTTGGATAACTGGTCATTAACCAAATAAATTGCATCAGAGGGCTGTGAAATGTTTTATTTGCCACATATTCTTGGAGTTTAACATCTTTTAAGGCCTTTTGGTGATTTGCATAGTACTTTGAGGAGAACTGAATGAATGCTTCTCAGTACTTCTTGCTGATTTGATGTCAGAGTTACTTTAGAAGTTTCTGGGTCCCTCTAGACAAAAAAAAAAAGTTTTCCTTCCCTTCATAAATCAGAGCTGCTGTTTTAAATTCAGTTTCAAACTAACTTGGTTGGTTCTTTGAAGAAAGTAAACCAAGTCCTGAAATACTGGCATATGGGCAAAACAGGGTAACCAGCAAGCCTAATACAATCTAGGTCTGTGGGGTAAAGTATTTTGCCCCTAATTTACTATATCCGTATTACTACCAAACTGCATTAATCAGTCTAGGAAGGGTTTCTAAGCTGTTTCTAAGGATCCTGAACTCCACAGATCCCCATTGAGATGCACTATAATGGAGAAGATTTGGAACAATAGTTCAAAAAATTTCAAAAATTTGTATAAGAGCATGTCATCTGTTTATCAAGGAATTCACAAAAGATCCAGAGAAAACATCAAAGAACCTCGGGCCTGCTTCACCTCGCTGAAGGTCAGTTCTGATCTCATGGACACTGGGTAGAAGTTACATCCATCAGAGTGGTAAGGCTAACCCAGTGGGGACGCTTTGCTGCTTCATGACCAGGACAACATTCTCTAATGGATTTATGGGCATGTAAAGTATATAAAAGTCATAAGTTGTCCAGTGAGCAGAACACAGTTCACCTGTAAACTATGATTTTGGGACTTTGAGCACTAGAGATGGACACACTGGGCTTCAAAGCCTAGATTTAGTACTTAAGTAAAAAAAATTCCGATATTTCATGGTACATGTACAAAAGTTTGAGAATCTAGGCCATACAACATTCTCCCAAAAGGTTTGAGGAGTCCTCTAGATAACCAGACCAGAGGTTTAGATTAGGACTACATTTTTAAAAAACATAATTTTGCTTCTCACTTTTTGTTTAGATGTATAAGCTTTGGTTACAGTAGTCCCAAAGATTTTTGATATTTAACAGTGCACAGGCAGACAAACTGTATAAATGAAGACCATTTTGTAGAAGTGCTCAGACCCAGTTGACTTCTTCACACCGAGTATAGGTGTGTTTTGTCCTTTCATTTTAAGCACATTAGTATTTATGTCATGGCAGAAGGCTGGGAAGAGAAGTGCTCCTGTTCTGTCCTTTTGACATGCTACCTCTTCAAAGCATTATGGCATAATCTATGTCTCCTGGATAAAGCATGGGACATACCAGGCTGCCAGCTGAGTACCATGCAGGCCTGAGGCAAGGCAAAACTGGGGAATAGCCACAATGAAAAGGCTCCTCTTCACGGAGGACACTCGCTCTTTTCATATTTGCCTTTGCCGTCATTTCAAAGTGCGTTTGACTGGATATGGAGCTGAAATGAAAAGGAAGGCTAAAAAGGAGGACGTAGGGGGTCTGCAGCTGGAATGGTTGGGGCCTGCTGGGACACAAAACCCCAAAATATTCAAGTTAGGCAAAGACTACAATTATTATACAGCACTGTCTCACTAAATGCTATAGTTGAGAGATGTCATGAATATGAGAAAAATACTCCACTACAGATTACAGGAGGAGCCAGACATCATAAGAAAGACTAGTTTGACATTGAAATCCCTCAGCGGAAGGTTAGAATATGAGGATTGGACCAAATAAGTTTTCCCTATCAAGAAAACCTTATGAAAATCTGGATGTATTCCAGTGATGCACTAGTGTCATGACATGAAACACAAGATCACCCTATGTACAGCACAGTGCAATGTGTGAGTTTTTCTATGAAAAGGTTTTAGAGATGACGTGTTTCTCGCATGACAGCAACACTGCAAAAACATGTTGCTCTTTCAGAATATGACACACTGCTGCAGATTAAACTGCCTGACATTATGTACAGTAAACAGTTAGTTGAAATTGGCGAATCCTGAAATGACTAAAATTCTACAGGAAATACACATTGCTGCACAAAAACATAATATGTACACTACCAAAAGTTTGGACAAGCAGATTTTATAACATCAAATTAATCAGGAATACAGTGTCATTGTTAGTATTGTATTACGTGCATTATCCTTAAAAGGATATTTCTATGAATAATAATTGCACTATTGGTACTAATGCTAATATAGTACATATTTACACTGTATATGAAAATCCAGTTGTTACAAAGTGTTATTTCAAATGTGGTGCAAATAGACCTTAAATGTGGACAATGCAATTTCCACGTAGTGAAAAGAAAGTCTAGACTAAAAGCAACCACATTTCTGATTGTGCTCCATCATGAGAGTCCAGCAAATGTTTTGGGTTATATTCTTTTAAGATTACAAATTAATATAAATAAATATACACAAAATATACACAGAGCCATAATCAATCTGATATATATGGCTGGAACGTCAGTCAAATATTGGCACTATGTCTGCTTGAACAGTAACATGAGCTGAATATTCAATGAGGAATCAAGGTTCTTTTGCAACATGTAAGGAATTAAAATCAGTACATTTAAACATCAACCTACACAGTGTAAGACTCTTTACTGTCAACTTTCTACGACACCAGCAGTTGTGACTGACAAGCCAATCCTGGCCTTCTTCCTCCCTCTACCAGCCATGCAGGACTTGAACAGGCACTAACGAAGGAAGATGTCATTCTGTTCTTGGTCCTTAAAAATGAAGTCACCAGCACAGAATAGGAAACTAGGAAAAGCTTGGGTTTCATCGGCAAAGCTTTAATATGAAAAACGGCTCAGTGTTTTGATTTTGGGAGCATGGTCACCCTGTATGACCTAATGATTTTTGACATTTATTTGGAAATGAATATTGTAGGTGCATTCTGGCTGAGGTTGAATCCATCTGTCGCAGTGGTGGCAGACTATTCAGGCTAGTCAAGACTCCCCTGCAACATTTTTAGCTCCTCCTGGGGCATGCAGCAGCATCTCAGGCCAGATGAGTATATAGTCCATCCAGTGTGCCCAGAATGTCATACAGCAAGATCCTGATAATCCTGATCCACTTCAACTGGCTTCTTTAATCACAAAAGAAAAGTGACTCCACTCCTGTACTACTACTACTACTACTACTACATCACGCTTCCTACCCTGTATCTAAAGACATGTTAACATTATTGCAAAAACTCTTGTAATCTTTGTTTAAGTTGTACTTATTTTTACAATATCTAGATTTGCAGTTTTAAACTTTCTGTTTTCATTTTAAATTCAAACTTAGTTAATATCTTTTGCACAGTCATAGAAAAGGAAGTGGTTCCATCTTGAATCTTGAATGACTTCCCTAATGTACCTGCCCTGTGAAAGTCAGCACAGCGCAGAGTCCACATTACGCTGATCTTTGTGGATACAGCCAGTATGGTGAGCGGTGCTTGAATGGACGAAAAACAAATTAGCCTGCTTTTGTCTCCAAATTTCCCAACAAATTACCCTCTTACTTACTGAAGTCAAACAAAGACAGATGCCCTGTTCAATTATAGAGAAATATGGGGTGTGCATATACTATTTGACTCTGAAACATCTGCATTATAGAGTTGGGATGACATTTTTGTAGACCAGCTTGGAAAGTACCATCACTGTGGTTCCCACGACAAAAAGCTAATGAGATTTGTTCATTGTGATTTGGATTATTATTTGAGAAAGAGAAGTTTATAATTCTTCCAAGATAATCTCAAAATAAGAAAGATAATCTCCACAAATCACACTTCTTCTATTAAATCACAAAAGCCATTTCTCTTAGTGTCTAGATAACCACAGACCCTATTTTAGGCATCTAATGAAAAAGGAATCAAAAAATCCCATTGGATTAGGGACGAGGGACGGCGGAACTGGAAATGCTACAATGCTATCTTGTTTTCTAGTTTCTATGGGACTCTAGACCTGAGGTAGTGCAGTCTAGTACCCCCTGGAGTTTTGGAGAGCAACCAGCACAGAATGTGCAGTGCAAGTCTCTAATAACTCTGTGGTGTGTGAACCCATCCAGTTTATGAAAGATAATCACTCTGGTCAGTTGAAAGTGTGACATCAGCCTCTCAGTCTCTATTGAGGGTTGATGACCACATGAGGGTTGGAACATACAGTACATTTTGTAAATGTTGCCTTCTGACTCTGGTACAGTGTACATGACCTTGAGTCATCAACATCACCACTAATGATGCACCAGTCTGCTTGTCAGTCTCATTTTAGCTTCATTCACTATGGCTGAATAAAAGCTGTACACAGTCCACTATCAGTACTACAGAAAATGGAAGGGATTTGAATGAAGGAGGAACGTAAGGTAATGTAATGTAAGTTTATCCTCAGTCCAATTTGAATCCACCAAATGCAGCCACGTCCTACACACCTGCTTATTCTAGAACAGGATTTAATTTCCATTTTTGTTGATCCTTCTTTTGGGTTAAATTGGTGCTTCATTAAGGGGATACCAACAATAACCCTTCAGCACACCTGTCAGTCGGGTTGTGGGGCAACGGCACAGTAAATTCTCCTGAAATGGTGACGCGTTGTCGCAGTGAAGCTGTGGCTTCTAAATCAATTAATGGATTTCCTGTGGTAGCAGCTGCCAGGTTTCTTCCAGCACTTAGTGGGGGTATTGTCTGCATGGGTCCCTCTAATGAGGCCCAGATGAATTAACGTGGATGAGAACTTAATTAGGACACACTCCTGTTTTTCTCTGCCTCTACCATTCTTTCTCGTGGTACTTAATTTTACTTTTCGTCTATATCGCCAGGCTTCTTGTTCTTTTGCAGTTTCATCATTGCTTTTAATGAATCCCCTGGTTGAAGTGACAGGCTGGCAAAGATGACACAGGACCAGCTACGGGGCGGAGATGGAGACATGTGGATGGATGTCACAAATAGAGAAAAATGCCCAAGGGTCACTTATCCACTTATGAGTCTTTTTAAAGGTGAGAAACAAATTGACATCAGGTCAAGATTGTGTTTGCTCACTACAGAGGATAAAGACAAGGACAAACTAAAGCTATTTACATGTTTTACCATAGTAACGATACGATGGATACTTCAGTTCTCCCTCCAATTCTCTTTACATGTTTCTTTTATACAGTGATTGTGCGTGTACATACACTATTCTGCTTCTGTTTTCCATGATAAGCTTGGCGCACAGGGGAGCTTGGAAAACACAACCCGTCCCTCTCTGTCCATCAATGGACAGAATGGATACCGCTTCCAAGCTGGCTGCAAACAGGCCAAAACTAATTACCAAGAAAATGGAGATTTGTTTTTCTTTCTTGCTCCTGAACACGTGGCAGCTCTGTTTGAAAAGATGCTGAGCAGTCATCAGTCGCATTTATGTGGGATAAATTTTAGCACAAAGATACTTGTTGAGTGCAATAAATTGGCAGGATGGCATGAAGGATGCAGAAATGGACGCTTTCCCTTTGAGATGATGCTGAGAATGTAGAGGTAACCAGATGTCTATTTACATAAGCACGGTGTGCCAGGTAAATACAGCACACGCTGCGAAAGCTCACACGGTTCCTGGGTATTTACTGCATTTTGTAGGACTTTAAGCTGCTCGCTCTGTGATTTCAGTGAAAAATGTCTTCAATCCGCAGAGGATCTCTTCTCAAATGAAGGAGAAAAACAGCGTACTAGCGTTAACTATGATAATAAATGGAATTCATTTACAGATATGGTCAAATTTGTTGGTTCTCTTTCATGAACAAAGAGGAGCTCACAGTTTTCTCTGAAATAACTTGAAACTGACACAAGTGTCTGTACTATGTGGATATAAGTTAAACAGTTTTTCACCATTTTTGGGTTCTGAATTTGTTTGGTGATTTGCTTGTTGCGGTGATATATGGAAACTGGTATTGCAGAACCACAAGATGTAACATAGACTGAAGCACAACAACATTTAGTCTAACAGCTGTGAGTTTTCGCCCTTCACCCTTCTGCCTTTTTTTCATGTGAGGCTCACTGAGAAACTTTGGGGTTGATGATTACTGACTGACATCTATATTATAATGATCTTATTATTGTTCTGCTGTGCTACCAGTTGCCTGTCTGCTGGGTTTCTAATAAAGTAGCTGCTTCCTTGCTGTAGTAAGAAATCACACTGACTGTTACCATGGTTATCTCAGCTATTGCCAGATTTTAAGAATCACAACTTTCAAAGATTTTTTTTTTTTCGTTCCAGACGTACAGTTCTATCAGTTAGGCAGAGATCGTGTTTGTTATATGTGTCCTTTATGCATGCAACATGCTCAAACAGTGATCAAATGCAGCTTTTTCTCTCCCAAACACTTAAGGTTACACCCTTTGACATCCATCCCACAATGCACTTCACTGCCTGAGGTGGCTCTCTTGCAGCCCTTCTCTTGTTCTTGTTAGAAGCAGCGAGCTGACGCAAGAGGCGCACTGCAGCATCTGAAGATGGGACCGTCAACCTGATCAAGTGCACTGAAACTCTAGACAAGGTTAAAAGAAGACTACAGAGCGACACGGAGCGTGAGCTCATGTGTGTGTGTGTGTTTTATATGTGTGCTATATGCAACACTTTGCGCTGTCAACCCAGGAGTGATAAGATCTCTGGGTCTGGTTTGTGTTTGCTTTCAAGATGAGTCATTCATTAGAATTCAGTGCAAGGCTTCATTTTTTTCCTCCCTCTACACACACATTAAGTGTTTCATACCCCCTTCAGACATACACAGTGATGCGGGTTAAGTCTATGTTGGAGGTCTTTCTGTATGGCTGAGCCTGGATCAGCTGACACTTCTCCTCACCAGGTATGAAACACGGGTTGGATGTTGTCTTTGGTGCATCTGCAGTGATGGACTGATTGATTGCCAACAGGAATAGAAATGGAATGATGTGGATATTGAATGCTATTTAAGTAGGCCACTGAAAAAAAGAGTGTGTTGGCTGCAAAGCCTCTGGTGGGGCTTGTGTGTGTTGTAATTTCACTTCTTCCATAGGATGCTGTCATGGAAGGTGATGTAGTGTCAGTGGAGGATTGGGTTATTTCCTTTCCATATTTCTTTGGGAAGCTCTTATTTGATTTGGTGGTTTGATTAAGGAATGTCTAGGTCTTTCTAAACTGCAGATTCAGAGTGGGATTGTTGAGTTTGATACCTGCATGAGAGGCCTTCTTCATCTTCCTTTATGCCACCATGAGATATGCAGTATTGGAGTTTGAGGATGAAGCAGTGGGAAGTCTTGATTTGATTTCTGAAATTAAGCGTTTGTTTTTGAGATTGTGTTAATCTCTGCAGTCACATTCTGATTCATCTGAATGGGGAGACTCACAAAGGACTACTACAATGTGCAAGCGTTCGGAAAAAGCCAGACAACCATGGTGGCCATGTATCTTTTGTAAGATATCTCTTAAGCAGTTGTGCATTATGATACTTAACCCAACCCCAAATCTTACTCCAACACTAACCAATGGTTTACTCTCTTAGCTGCATGTCATTTTGACCCTCAGGCAGAGGTGGGTAGTAACGACTTACATTTACTCCGTTACATTTACTGAAGTAACTTTTTGATGACACTTAGCTCGTTACTTTATCATCGTTTATTATTTATTCTACCAGAGAGATGTCATCTAGAGACAAGAAAACAAATTAAAAGCATGTAAAACCGTATTTAAATCATAACCAGATAAATAAAAACAGAGTTTTGTCTAAGTTAACACCTTGTTTGTATCTCCATCATTTCTCTCTTGTTTACTTTTTAGCGTCAAGTTCCGTCCTTAAAAAATAAAACTTTTAATAATAATTTACAAAATAAAAGCGATCACCTAAAATATCTGAGCAAAAACTTTAAACAAGTTACATATTGTTCACACAGTTACATACAGTTCACATACATTTATACCACATTTTCACTAAATAAGACTGTGAGTTTTATTATTAAAAATGTTCTTTTAAACAAAGGGATAATTGAAAATAGTGATCTCACTTGAAATGATCATATATATAATATATATAATCAATATTTCACAATAATTCAAACTCATGGCAACTGGATTTCTACTTGGATAAGTAGTGAAACATTTAAACCTAAAAGAAATTCAGTTGCCAGGACTCAACTTCCAGATATCTTCACAGTAGTGTGTGTGCTACAGCAGACAGTGAATGAATAAACATGTGAAATGAAGCAGTCCAAACATACCTAAGCTACTGTAGGTGTTGGTTTAAAAAGCTTTATATTGTGATTTTTTGTGTGTGTGTATCTTAACTAATTCCTTGATGAGAAGAGGACTTTGTGAGCATTGTGTGTTTTAAACATTACCATTAATCATCACTATGTGCAAACCATGAAACTTTAGCTTACCCTCATGCTGTAGTTTTTGTGCCGTTGTACTCGTTGCCCCTTTGCCTAAACTTAACCAATTCGATTTTATGCTTCAAAACAATAAACCACCCGTGACCATCCCATCATGTTGAGAAGCGTAGGGTGGACCAGCTGCATCTATGGTGCTATTTTAATAGAAGTCTGTTGCCAAGCGGGCGCTATTTCCCCAATTTTGCAGAGACATCTGTCAGGGTGCCATTGCCCCCCTCTTGCCATAGGGGTGCTATTTCAAGAGTCACAGGATAGGGAAATACAGCCTCTGTAGGCTTGTAAACATACCCCCATTCATGAATTATGCATACATTTTCATGTGCTTATTATGAGAAGTTGAGAGAGTGAATGTCACTGCAGACTGGAGTGTGTGCTGACACTGAGAAACAGGGTAACATCTGCCTCATGAATGGGTTCAACAAGGGTAAAAGTGGTATTACCGCTGTGTATCTGTGAACCAAACTAAACACTAAATCTGTTTTTCAGATTTTCTTTCAACAGTAACAACTTATTTTTCCCACTTGCTCAGCACATGCACACTCCTCTCTTCAATACACACATATACGTTCTTTTCAGCTGTTGGGGTGAAGTGCGTAAAGGTCAGCACTCTCAGCAAGTGGTGCTGCTGCTGCTGAAAGTGAAGAGGCAGCAGATGAGTTGACCTCTCTTTGGCTCAGTGCTTCAGCTCCTGATGAGCTCTAACTGATGGGGCATCTGCTTTTAATTTAGCTGTTTACTTTAACAACAAGAATTAATTAGTCACAGAAAAAATGCCCATGCATTATACTGTATTTTTACATGTAACCAAAAGTAGGGTTCAGTTTCTGCCTGAACACCAAATATTTGCAGGAAATGAATGAACGAATGAACTATACTTGTGAAATGAATTTTGGCTTGGAAACCTAAACAAAAGGATACAGGTGAAATACCTGTACAAAGTCTGCTCCTCAATTAAACCTCTGAAGTTGAGCTAATCAAAACCTGGGGGATTCTTTTAGTTACAGTAAGTCTTTAAGATGATACCCTCCAGTGTTTGTGCAAGAGCAGGAAATAAGAAAGCATTTCATAAAACCATTTTGATCTGTCCTTCACTATGGTAGCCGTTTGTCCTCCGCCCCATGTTCAGGTAGAATGTTAATACAGATGATTTCCACTCATTTACTAATTGTGTCTAATCAAAGTGCCTGTGAGTGTACGTGACAGAGGGAGAGAGAGATGAAACATAACTACGCTAATGTTATTGATGATGTAATGCTGGAGAGACCGATTGAAGATGTTACACTTCACCAGAGACAGAGAGGAAGAGATACAGAGTTTAACCTTGATGCTATTATGAGAAGAGGACAAAGACGTTAGGGAGCACTTCTCCTGGTTGATAACATCATATGACTATCCTAGCAACTTGATTCATGGTGATCAATCATCAAGTTAGGTGTAGATTCATTTTCTTTTGCTCAGCTTAGCTTAAAGGAGCACAGAGAAAGCGGTCTTTCAATATCACCGTTCAGCCCGTGAAGCTACAGCTAGAAATGTCACATCTTTAAACTAAGAAGGCCATGGTCTGTATGTAATAAAGCACATGTCTGGATATGGATTTGGTAGACAATGCTTAATTAGGCTGAAGATGGTGGTGATCATAAATGTATTTGACATTAGACAAAAAAATAACATCCACCCTGAAGTGAATTATACCAGTTTGAGTGACTTAAAGAACCACCTTTCATAGCGAGTGGCAGCAGTGCACAGAAAACATGGAGATACACTGCAATCATGTGACCGACTTTGCCTCAGCTGCTTTTATGTTTCGTGCGCTTATGCAATTATTGTGTGGACTCTCTCTTGAGCAGTTCTTAATGCTTCCTCCTCCTTCTTGCCAACTCCCTCTCATGACAATTTTTTCAAAATTACTTATAAAATGTATTAGTTATGTAATTGGAAACAGCTCTAAATTGTTTGGCGTTGTGGTGCAGAGGTTAGCACTGTTACCTCGTAGCAAGTTCTGGGTTTGAACCTGCAAGGACCAAATGGGGCATCTGTGTATAGAGTTCACATTTACCCCCCCAATCAAAGAAGTAAAAATGAATTGGTAACGGTCTGTCTCCATGTGTCAGCCCTGTGATTGACTGACAACCTGTCCAGGATTCCCAGCCTCTCACCTAATGACAGCTGGGATCAGCTGCACTCCCCCACCCCCTCAGTCCTGAAGTGAAAATATGAGAGAGATATGAGCAATAATTTAATTGATACAAATGAATGAAATTTGTTTTTCAGTGCTGTGATTTTCATTAAATACAAGATCTTAAAATAGGTCAAGATGTTCAGTTACCAGAAGTCTTAAAATAAGATCAAAAAGACTCATTTCAAAGAATTCTTTGTTTAGTTAGTATAAGCCAATTAATATTGAATACAGAGGATTAAATTACATAAAAGAAAATGTGCATTATTCATAATTCTAGATAACTGTATTCCACACAGATAAGACCTGAATTCTAGTTGGTCGGTTTAGACAGAAATATCTCATCAACCAATGTATTGATTGTGAACACTGAGGTTCAAGAAAATTCACAAATCACAGTTTTATTGCATTTTAAAAACATTATATTTTAGTATTTTATTTTACTTCTTCTTCTGAATTGTTTTCACTGTGCTGTCAGATGACTGGATACATCGTACATCTGGCAAATAAAGTAACTTTAATTCAGAAGAAACGTCAATGAATGTTACTATGTTACTACCAGTGGGTCTCAATTTTATTAGTTGGTGGGGATTGGTGCTGGCAGTGGTGGGCTATTGTTTCAGGTATCCATCATGGTGGATTATACTTCACTTCAATGGCTTTCATACAAGCAGAGCTTGACGTCGCTACTGTGGCAAGCGCACGTCTGAAGAATAAGCAGAAAACATCACCCCAATATAAGGTAAGGTCCGATTTCATTCAAGGATTTTGTAGAAACCATGTAAGAATTACAAAATTTTTATTCACAGACCACCAATTTTTGTCCTACTGTCCAGTTATTATCAGAGAGTTTGGCTAACACTGGAGTTGTCAACAGTCACAATTGGATGAGGGTATGATCTTTGTAAAAAGGAACAAAAACATAGTGACTGCATTAGTATGTTGGTGTAACTAAATACTAGTCTGAGCCCCAAGACCATTTGATTCAAGGAAAATATATGCATGAAGTCAAGAGAGCCTCACTTCACCTGCCTCCTTTGCCTCTTCTGATATTCACTCTCCCTCGCTTTCTCTCTTGCTCTCTCTTTCTCCTCCCTTCTTTACATCTTGGCCCAACTCCAATCTCCTCTCCAGTAATTGCTTCATCCAAAAACTTTCTGGAGAGCAATAGAAAAGCTTTGTGCGCTCTTTTGTGTACCCACGACACTGATTGTTCGCAAAAGAGTTGGCAGCGTTTTCATTCAGTAGGGGGTGATAAGGAGGTGCAGCGAGAGGCCAGAGGACAGGAGGAGATATGGGGGAGATGATACAAAGGAGACAGAGTAGGGAAGCTGTAGAGAGGAAGGGCAAAAAGGGAGAGATGAAGAAGAGTTGTAGAGAGAGCACCAAAGACCTGCTTACTTGCACAAAGACATAAAATAGAGAGATATTCTCCCAACAGCAACAATTAAACTCCTTCACCTCCTTCTAAGTCAGTAACTATCTTACTATGACTGAACAGTGTGATACTTTTAGTGCTATCAGACTGACCTGTTCATTCTAAGAGCAGCATCTGACCCTCGAAAGCCATGTCTGTCATGTAGAAGTACGCAAAGCAGTTTTCTGCCATCATGTAACACTGCTAAAAAAAATCAAAGGAACACTTTGAAAACACATCAGGTCTCAATTGGAAAATAAAGCCGTGCTGGATATCCATACTGATATGTAATAGGAAATGTGTTAGGAAGAACAGGATGCCACATCATTTGATGAAAATGAAAACTATCAACCTACAGAGGGCTTCATTCAAAGTCACCAAGAAATTTAAACTGAAAAACTGATGCGGCAGACTAGTCCAATTTGCTGGAATTTCATTGCAGCAAAAATGTATTTCCAGATTCTCACACTAGAAAAACTTTGTCCAGATGAACAGAATCAAATTTGTAGAATTGCAGCAAAATAGTACTCAGTAGTTTGTGCTTGTATGCATGCCTGACAACACTGGTTATGTTGCAGGCAGCATAACGTTAACCTGCTCTCTTTGAAAAACACAGGGCGCCAGTGCCGGACCTGAAAATTCTGGTGTTCTCTGGCAAATGTCAGTCGAGCTCCACTGTGCTGGGAAAATCATCAGGATCCTCCAGATACCTTGCTGAATCCAAGACCAAATGAGAAATATAATCTCTCCAGATTGTTCTGTCCCTGGGTTCTCCCAGTTGGATGTGCCCAGCCTATTGAGGATATGCCTGATACACATCTACTGGATCCTCTCAACACCAATGATCTGTAGATCTACTCCCAGCATCTGCTGGATCCTGTAAGTGTGTAAGATCTAGAGGGATCTATGAGAAGAAATGAAATACAGTATGTAATTACCTGAAAATCAGAATCAGTGACAGATTGGCTCCCGCGCCTTTGTGACCAATAACAGGAAAAGCAGTATATAAAATGGATGGATGACTTTGTTTTGGGTGTGTTTTTTATGCTCCAAGGTGAAGTAGTTCTTTTGACAGCACCATTTTCACTTTCTCTTTTCCATAGCTGAAACAAAGAAGGCAGGATGTTTAGTTGGATGTTTCTGCGCTCAGTGTCTTTTCAGGCGTATCGAGGCAGAGTAACCTTGGAAAGCTTCAGGCGGGGTGGAACAGGAACGTACATGATGCTGACTTTGCCTTTCTTTTGTACTCAGAAATGATTATAAAGTAGAATTTTATTTCTATTTTAATTCTACCTGACATTTAACACAGGTGCCCACACATGCTTGAACGTGCACACACACTTTTGTCCTATTTTAAAATGCTCTGACTAAAAATGACACATATTTGACCATTTCTATCAGCGCAGCCCTTTTATATTGGTTGAATAGACAAACGTGCAGAATGTCGGAACACCTAGATAACGAGATCATTATGTACTATGAACTCTTGTTCCACATCTGAACACCATTTGACAGTAACAGTTTCACTGCCCAGATGTCAAAAGATTTTAGCACAGCAAATATCAGAGGGGCAGAGCAGAGTGTCTCGCTGGTGATTGTATTGTATGAAGTACTAGTGAAGTAATCTTAAGCCATGATTCAGCTGAGTTTCTCATTGTAAAAGCCTGAGGGGCCTTCAAACAAAGTGTTGTTTTTATATTGTCCAACAGACAACAGTTTTTAGGACAATGGCCATTTGGAAAAGATCAATGTGTTGTTCACTCCTGAAGAGTCAAAAGTGGCACGTTGCCGTCAACTTATGCTGGGAGTAGTCAAAAAATCATTTTGAGTACTTTATTTCATTGGTACAGATTACTCTCTTGCAAAATTCATAAAGGTTAAAACCTAATTAGTTGTAGACCTTCATGTAGCAACCATTTAGTCAGTAATCATAGTAAGAGGTGCATCACTTGCAGGTCTGTGATTGTTATAGACATAGTCCCACGAGTCGTTTCTACAAAATGGACTTCATAATGATATCATGGCATCGGTGCATAATGGAATTATTTCTGTATTCTTGGACCGGTGCTTGGTCACCTGGGCACTGGTCGACTGCTTAGTTCAACCCAATAAAAATCTGATTGTCTGGTTTAAATGAATGAAACGCAGTTTAGCATCTGCAAAATCTCCAATCCCATACAAACTCTGTCTTTTGTCTTGAAACAGTTAACTGCTGCCTGTAGAGAAGATATGTCGGAGGGTTTGAGGAATGACTTAGCATTTTCACAGCAGAGATACAACTTTCTTCTGACGAACAGTATGCTCATAATATGATATAATGTCCACTCTGAATATTTCTACAGTCACATAATCCAATCATTGTCCTGCAATAAATCATTTTGCCAGATGTCTTCATAGAAATGTGATGAATGTCAGCAGTGTGGGAGTTTAGAGCTTCAGAAAAGCAACCTGCAAATGCAAAACAATGTTTGCTTTTGTTCAACTACATTTTGCGTTCAGAGTTAAGGATTTCTGCAGCTATTGGGAGGATTACCACAACTTTCTGTACAGACCTTATCAGGATGAAGGTGATAGAAGGTAATGCAGGACATCACCAAAAACATTACTAGAACCCTTGAATATCTACACAAAATGTCATGGGTTTCAGCTAAGCACAAACTGTACCATACATACCATATTAATGTTTGCCTGCCTTTATATGCCAACCTAGATACCATCAACAAGCTAGTTTCTGTGTTCTTTTTAGGGATTCAAACTCAGGTCTCCTGTAGGAGGGTCCTCTGCTTTGTTGACCCAACCATTTGCTTCGACCTACTCCCCAAAAAAGTTTGCGAGGATAAATACTCAGTGACCGTGTCGGGTTTCTGCCGTGTGTATGTCAGTGCCTGCTGTAGTCCCTGGTGATATACTGTCGCTGCCAGCTGGTGGCTCACACTGAAAGAAACACTCTGCCTGTTTACCACCTTCTAAACCTGTCCTCAGAAAGATGAGATTCACTTTTACACTGGCAAAGATGTGAAATGTGATCTCACTGTACGCAACAGTTTGACACGTTACAGAATCGTAGGTCTAAAGTGAAGATTCTGGGGTGCATGTCATCCATATACAGTGGTGCTAGGAGGTTTGTAGAAGTTTTCTGTCTCTCTTCATATACTAACTGACACAAAATGGGATCAAACCGTCGTTTAAGTCTTAGACAAAGAATCCAATGAAACAACACAAAAATGAGCAACATTCATTGATCATGTATTCATAGTGTGAGATCATGCCACCATTGAGAGGAGAAGCAGGCATGATAATGGTTGTGTGAGTCCAGCTCTCGTCCTGATCAGGAACATGCAGCAGGCACAGACTCACAGTGAGGGAAAGGCAGCGCTGTGTGTCGACGTTACCTGTAGAATGCTGCGGTTGCACGTCGTCAGGGAACCCCACTTGCTGAATAGCTAATTATTGTCTGCTAGTTCAGTGATTCTGCTGCGGTGAGTGATTTGTTGAAAAGATGCACATGCCAATGCTTCCTTACACTGTTTATTCACAATCTTTTACCCTGGAGACACACTAACACACTGACAAACACACAAACTCAAGACAGAACAGCTGTCAGATGCTCATCTGTAACTTGCAGATGAGTCAGGTAAAAAACTGGGGGCTTAGCGGTGTTTGTTTGATGTGCATCTTGAATCCCTGGAGAGCTTCAGTCTGTGGGAAGCAGGTGCTGCTTGAGTCTCGTAGCACAATCAGAAACCTTCAATACTTTCTCTGTCACTTTGTTCAGCATTGATGAATGATGTATGCATGCTAAGATCTATAAAACGTTCCACACTGCTAATTAATTGATTTGCAGACTTATTTAGCATTTAGAAGCCTAATTTATAAAGCTCTGCATAGCTTGCATTCTGAAACACTGCATATGCACAAACCTTAGGCTCTACTCATTTGACTGATTTAACTGTTTGGCACACAGATGTCCACCACGTTTTCTAAATACACAATTCTTGAATTGTGCGAGCATGCATGACCATTTACACCTGTACTGTTGCCCACTGATCCATAAATGCAAAGTAGTTTCCACATGTGGAGTATCCACATGCAGCAGATGGACAATGAAGGGAAAAGCACCAGAAGTGAAGCGATGTGCTTCATCACCAGTGAATAGTTGGAAAAACACTGTTAATGTTATGGTTTATTGCAACCATGTTAGTTACTATTTATTTCACAATAAAATAGTTCATACTACTTACTACATACTCCTACATACTACTACAGTGTCAGTGTGTATCTCACAAATGCTCCTCTTTGTGCTTACCACTTTCTTCCTTCTTCCTCTGTCCAGTGTCTGTTATTTTGCTCATCTTAATATTTTCTTGTTGACCAGTCTGAGATCTGGATTTTCCTTTCTGGCCAGCATCCAAAAGTCACCTTAACTGTTGATGTTCAGACTGGTGTTTTGCACCTTATAATGAAGCTTCCAGTTGATGAGCCGGTAGGCATCTGTTTCCCAAATTAGACACCAGACAGTTGTATTTGTCCTCTGGCTCAGTTGTGCACATGCCTCTCCCGCTCTTTATGTTCTGGTACGAGCCAGCATGCTCTTCGAAGGGAGTAAGGGAGCAGTACTCAGTGTTGCGGTTTCTTGGCAATTTCTAACAAAATGTTGCAAAGGTCTACAGAGAGTTTCCCTGACATTCAGTGTGAGTTGGGGGACCATATATTCAGTACACATTGCAGTACAGATCTGTGCCTTTCCAAATTACAGGTACGTATGGCCAATTCAATTTTATATTTCTGCAATTACTTCTACTGCAATTTGACTTCTCATCAAGGTTTAGCAGTGGAAAAAATACTCTCCAGCCAAACTGGAAAAGAGTAGTGAGGACGGACCGAAGGAGAAAAGATTGGAGGCATTAAATCTGAAAGAGAATAGCAAAGCTGATACATGGTAATTCAACATGCCACATAAGTGCAATGCTGCTGAAGACAGAGAAAAGATGGTGGCAAGTGAAAAGTGTGAAATAGAAGGAGTAATGGTTTAGTAAAACAGGGTCCTATTGTTCCTTAAGCAGCAGGAGCATAGGAGCTGGGATGAGTTAGCAGCAGCAGGAGAAGAAAGTGTGTGGTGTGTGCTGGTTGCTTGGCGTCATTCATCTTCTCTTGAGAAATAATTGAGAAATGGCCTCATACGAGACACTGCACTTGTGGTTCAGTATTTTTCCCACAGACTTCTTGAGTGAATACTAATGTCTGGTTGTCATTACAACACACATAAAGACTCAGACATTCTGAAATATTTGCACATTTATTTCATTCAGTACTGCTATTATGTAATTTCACAAAACACCACAAAACTACAAGATGCTGTTCTTATTAATATGATTATTACTAATATCTACCAATTATTATCACTAGAATGTGCAGCAGTACATGTCACACTGTCCTGTGATGGTGTGCATTGGTCCTGCTGATAAGCTATGAGGCGTTCTTGGTAGCAGTGGTAGATGCTGGAAATAATTCTCTGGAAATGTGGGATCTCTTGTTTACTTTGGCCTGCAAACAGACAAACAAGAAGCAAGCAACGTGTAGCATGTGTCAAGAAAGATGCTGGAAAGCAGAAATGTGAAATATTTACAAATGCAGTTTATTACAGTATCTAAAATTTTCTCAAAACAGCAATGATTAGTTATTAAAAAGATATTTACTTTAAGAATGTGCATTTACTACATAACGTGTAGTACATTGTAGTACACTAATTTAGTCATTCTCTGTAATGGTCAGTTGGAGTTCAGCAGTGGGAGTATCAGCCATAATGCATGCATGTGCGCAGCTCTTCACTGTTCAACAAAGTGTAAAAGCTAATTCAAAAATCCTACTGAGCAAAGACATTTACAGTTATCACTCTGATTTAAAAATCCCTTCTTCATATTTTGACACATTATTATTCAGTAGTTAATGAAGGTGCTACTGCAGTTAGCTACAAAACATCATGCCACATAGCGAGGGGCAAATTATCCAATTGCAGAATTATTTCCCAGGTCCAAGGTAGCTCAGTAGTAATATGTTTCATTGGTCTGTTACATTGTTGTAAATATTCATATGCAGGGTGAGCAATGACTGGGCTCAGTTTGTCATGTCAAGTATCAGAGCAAAACATCCCGATCATAAATATGCATCAAGCCAAACGAGGCAAAACTATAAATATTCAAAAGTGTCTTTAAATATCAAATCCAAACTACTCCAAACACGACTACAAGGGTTTTCAAGGCTTTAAAGTCCTATTGACTCCATTCCCGTTTGGCACAGCGTAATAATACTGCCTGATAACAGATTTTACATTAATATTTAATGCCACAAGCACTGGTTGCTTTTATACAGTCACGATAACAGTGAAATAATGGCTCCACTTGGCCATGAATCTTAAACTTCTCTAGCATGTTTGACAGTCTTTTTGTAAAACTCCATTAAAATTCCCCATTAAATTCACAACAGAGTCTAAGTTCTTCAAATTCAGATTGTATTTTATTTTTTTATTTTTGATGTAAAATGGAATGTATTTGCAAGGTCTCCTACAAAAATTACTTTAATTTACTCTTGGAGACATGTAGCCATCTTCTATGATTAGCAAATACATACAGCACTAATATTGGGCACTTAGTGCTCAATTCTTTTTGATAAAAAAGTAAAAAAAAAAAAATTGGCTTGGTATAAATTGGTGTTATATTCTTAACAGTTGGTATGGGTTATTTAGATTTAGTCTGACGTACGTAAAATAAGTTTTAAAATTAGGTGACAATTTGCATGGACATTTTTGAATAGGATTGTAGTAAAATAATGTAAAATAATGAGTTAGAGGAGCTTATTCAAAGTAAGGTGACCCTTTAATATCGCTATCATTTATGATCAACACAAACTAGGAGCTAATTCTGGTCTGTTGCTAGTGCTGGTTCAGTATTGGTTTAATTTGCAAATCTTCCATGCACCACTTTGTTTTTCCTCAGGCTAGAGAGCCACCATAGGGCCATGTCATCAAGACACTATGTACTATACTATACTATGTCTCTGCTTTCACAGCATACCACTGTGGAAACTACTTAAAAACATGTATTAACTTTTTAAAGCAGAACCAACAAATGCTTTTTGTTCCTGCAAGGTCTGTCATGATAAATTACTATGTTTTAAAGCAGCCCAATGCAGTCTAAATGTTCCTTGACCCCACCATTCAAGGCAGATGGCCGTCCATGCTGAGCCTGGTTTTGCTGAATGTGTCTTCTGATAAGCGTTTTTTCTCTCCACTCTGCTGCTCAAGTGGGATTTTTGGTTTTGATTTGTCCCTTTATAAATACAAATTACATGTAATGTATATGGTTGAAAAGTGACTAAGTGTCTCTCACCTTGTCTTTCTTCACCTGTCTGCGTTGATTCCTTTGAGTTTTATTGCGGAGGTATTTTTTCTCCACTGAGTGAATCAGACTCTCCAGGCGCCCCACCTGAATGCAAACACACAACATGCTTAGACCCAGATCTTTAAAAATCCATCCCTTGACTACTGAATAAGTAATTGATATGCTCAGAGATCTCACAGCTATAAATTCTGGTCATGAAACTCGTGGCAGGTCACCAAGTGGAATCCAGCAAGTGCACTTGCAGAGTGAGTCTTTGCTACATCTGATGCTAAAAAGCCATATTGGAAAAAAAATGCTTAAATGGGGTATGTGTAATCATTCTGATTAATATTCCGCAAATTGAGCTGATTTCCTACACAAGATGCCTGTCAGGATGAATTATAACAACTTATATGTCATGAAGCTCTCTGGCTTTTTTTCCAGTGTCAGCATACTTGGCTTCAGCATCTCCTTTTTTTCATTTCAGAAGGCAGGAGACAAAAAAGCAAACTTGATGATTAAGCTATGGAAAAGTTAAACTTGGTGAGTTTTGTGGAACAGAGACATTCACACACACACACACACTCACATGTGCTCAGTGACACCTAACAGTCAGGCTAACGGTAATATCTCTCAGCTGTAGTTGCTGTGGTCGTACAGACAAATGCACAGAGCAATGGGGGTGGGGGTGGAGGGAGTCATGCCCTGCATCCATTTTTCCCACCTTCTTCCCTTGCTAAGTGCACAGCTCAGCCCGTGCTTGTGTGCAAACCACTGAAAGCGTCCACTTGAACAAACGGTGTGGGTGGTTTGGGAGGCGGCAAATTAAAATAAACAAACTGTTTCCACTGCTGCATCAGCTTCTATCAGCACATAAAGTCTCACTTTCAATAAATGCTTAATCCTAATGTATAGCAGCATCACACAGTATTGTTTTAAAAGTTTGATTAAAAGCTAACTATTGTCAGGTGAGCGAGTCAGGTGACCGCGAGGAAGAGGTAGGATTGGTTAGGACAAGGTATAAACAGGAAGTCCA
>JAUYWH010000020.1:1724491-1747194 GCA_034779795.1 Ctenopoma multispine
TATCTATCTATCTATCTATCTATCTATCTATCTATCTATCTATCTATCTATCTATCTATCTATCTATCTATCAACAGGAGACCAGCATAAGGTTTTTTTTTCAAAACATCATGTATCATCAAGTCAGAATTAGTTTTGGTATTTTAACCCGTTCTTACTTTCAGAGCATCAGATGTTTGGTTGCTTTCACAGACGCTCTACAACTTAGTCTTAGTCTCATAATTTAACAGTTAATGTTTCCAAAGCATGTATGACCTACACTCTGCACGGTCCCTGAACACTTCACAGACTGGTATTTGCGAAACATTGATGACCTACACTCTTTTGGGTCAAAGATACGGTGTATGTGTGATTGTGTCAAACTCCCTACCAAGACAGAGTGTAGAAGCAGCACCACAGAGACTTTCAGGATAGTATTCAATACGTTACTATCTCTACAACATTTACCTGGCCAGATCGTCCTCTGAGATTTACTTGCCAAATGAACAATCAATCCATATTTGGTGGTCGGCAGGTGTCAGGTCTGGTCTCTGCTCATGCCTTCGTCCTAAACAGGGCCTTAGTGGGTGTTATTTTCATGTTATTAGTGCCACAAAACATCAAGACAAGTTGGTTGATTGGACGGTTGGGTCTACAAAAAAGCATTTTTAGAAAAGCAAGTGTGACTCTGTCTATTCCAATTTGTGTCAGACCAGGAAGTCTTGCCAATAAATAGTTCCTGAATGCATGTAAAAAGATATAACTTGATAGTTTGTAACCACGAGAGTTGTTTATAGTTGTGTCGTTGACCCTTAAACAGAGACAGGCTAAAAATCTTATGTATTTAATGGTAAGTGACTGAATGTGCATAGGCTGTGTGTTTTTGGTCAGTACACTAATTTACAAATCTGTACAAAGTGTAATATCTTACTGTCCAAACCTGTCTCCTAAATGATGCTACAAATGTGCTGATGTTGAACCGTAAATGTTCACAGACTATCATTAAACTTTATAATTGATTGTGGTCTGGTTGAATAGAAGAAAACTCAACTGTGAGTTTAGGCACAAAATACGAATTTACATACAACAAAGTGTTACATTTATTACTAACTTTAAACAAAGTCCTTTTGTTCTCTAAACCCAACCACATGGGATGTGAATCCCAGTCTGTGGTGGTAAAGTTTTTTTAAAGAAATTCCCTGCTCTACCCAAGTGCACCTGAAAATGACAAGCATTTGGACTTTAGTTCTTTTCACAGATGCATGAATTTCCAGTCAAATATAAATTTGCCTGAGTGGCATCTTTCTGGCCTTTGACATTAAAATCGTGAAGGAGGAGAGAAGGGGCATTACGCTGTAATCCAGGGAGGCAGTAATGGCAGCAATTGCCGGGCTAATCAAGCCATTCAGATGATTCGTTACAACATAAACACTGGTTATACATACACACACCCACAGGCAGTTTAGATGCACTGAATACCACAGTGAGCCCATTGTGTGTGTGTGTGTGTGTGTGTGTGTGTCTGTGACAGGCAGTGGCTGATGGTGTGATTAATTCAGGCCATCAGTAACAGCAGCAGTCCCACTTCACTGAGCAGCGGAGAGACTTGCCTGGCAATTCCCCATCCAACACTCACAATCACATTAACGCGCACACACATACACACACACACACACACATGCAGACACACCTATCCCATTCATCATTTGAGTTGTGGGAGAGCAGGGAGCTGTAAGCTGCTCACTCCTGGTCTATCTTGTCTACTAAGCTACGCTGCCTCCGAAACTATCAACTCCACTTCCATTGTTCTCTCTGTCTCTCTGAGCTTGTTTCTTAAACCACTTAGCTCCACTGGATAAAAAAATGTCTCCTTCACCTTTTCTCCAACCTAAACAATCATAGAATTAGTTTATCCCTGCCCTCTGATATTAAACTGTGGTGGTATTTCTTGATGTCCACAGACACCTCAGAACCCTTTTATGGTAATAATGAGCATTCTTTTTTCTGGTACATAAAAACTGGACCAAGTCCGCAACTCATTGACTTCCACTGACACTGTTGGTTCCTTCTTTTGATTTGCTTTTCTAGGCTTTTACTGCAGCCTTCTTCAGTTGTTGTTTGGGGGGGTTTTCTTCTTTTAATTCCATCTTCAGCAGGTAAAATACGTGTTCAGTCGGGTGAAGGTCTTTGTGATTGACTTGTCCAGTCTAAAATCTTCCACTTTTTGTCTGTGATGAAATCCTATTTTGTTTGTTTTGGATCATTGTCTTGCTGAAGGATGAAGCACCTCCCCTGGTTTTTATGCATTTTTCAGTAAATTTGCAGATAGATTGTTTTTTGTACACCTCTGAATTTCTCCTGCTGCTACCACAGCCATGAATTATATCATTAAAGATTAGTAAGCCTGTTCCAGAGGACCTCAGCTATGCCAGGTGAGCTTTTATGGTTTGGATCATGAGTGGATTCTTTCTTCTTCCACACTTTGGCCTTTCCATCACTTGTTGGAAGTAAATCTTATCAGTCTTCCAAAACTTTGTAACAGAAAGTTCAACCCAACTTTCTGATTATCACTTCTGATGAAGTCTGCATCTTGTAGAATAGCCTCTGTATTTTTGCATATGAAGTCTTGTTCAGAGAGTGGATTGTGATGCCTCCACTCATGCTCCAGGGAAGTGGTTTTCCCTGTCTCTACTTTACAGGTGTCACATTGCTTCTGCCATCAGCTGTTTGGCTTGACTCTGTATATGTTGCTCAGTAAACCAGTAGCTTCTTTTTTTTCAGGACATTCAAACTTGTTGTACTGGCCATGATCAATATAATTGGAATGCCTGTGATTGTTTTTTTTCTCTTTTTCTCCTCTTTTAGCTCTCTGGTTGTGTTTTTAGAAAACAATTACACTTTTCAGCCAAGCCCAAGGTGTAAATCAAGAGTAGTCCTCTAGAACTTCACTGTAAAAAAATCTTTTTAACTGACAGCAATTGTTACGGCCGCAGTCCTAGCTGTAAATCCCCAAGGTCAGCATGCAATCAGACTGTGCCACTACTCACTCCCGGTTGGTGGATCCTCCTGGTCTTCGGCCCTCCCACTCAGGCTGACTAATCCTCCAGTGAAGATTGAGGGCACATCGCTAACCTGGGTGTAAATATAAGGCCTGTGCCGCACGCATAGAGTGGCTGCATTGTAGACTGAGCAGCTTGCCGCTGCACCAGTCTGTTCCCTGATCTTGTGGGTTCTTGTCTGCTTGCTTGTTCACTTTGCTGTTGGAGTTTCTCATATCTCATGTCTCTTTAGACTTGTTGCCTGCTAGACCTTCTGTGTTAGTTAGTTTAAGTAACTCTGGTAAACCCCTGATCTCAGTCTTTGTTAGTTTTGCTTTTCTGTGTATAGTGTATTTGGTTTGAAGTAGGATGTGTTAACTCTGTTTTAATTATCTCCTATATCTACCGGTTGTAAAACAGATGATTTTCTGCCTAGTCAGGAAAATGGAGCTGCCTCCTGAGTTCATCCTTGCCCTTTTCTTTCCTGGGTTTTGTATTTTCTTTTGTAATTATTGGTCCTGTTCTTAATTTATACAGATAAAACTGAGTTTGAACTGTGACCCTCCTGTCTGTTGTCTTATGTCACGACCTACGATGAGCCGGGCAGTAACAGTAATGATGGCTGTATTATCGACTGTTTGCTTGCTTTCTATGCCACATTCTTTAAGCTTAAAGTTCTACTTTTTGGTTTGTAGTATTCATGGTTTTAATTTCACATTTTACTTATTTACGCAGTTATTAGACACAGATGTTAGACCATCAGTGTGGTTAGTTGCACCATTAGTGGTATTCTTCCTCATACAAGTAGTATATAATGTGGCAGATGATACATTTCATACATGTAAATTGAAATCATTAGTTTCAGTTGTAGAAAGTTGTGTTTGCAGTTATACAGTGTGCTCAAAACAGTAGTTTACTTAGATGTTTCATATTCATTCTGATTTTAAACCAACTGTCTTCATTGTAACCAAAATATAACTGAATTGGCAGAGAATGCACTGTGTACATAGCCATACAGAGTCGACTCACAAAGCTGGCTCAAATATTACAGGATCGGACCATGGCAACCAATCCTGCATAGATAACCTGTTCCACATTAGAGCTCTGAAGAGCAGATCTAAATATGTAAGGTAGATAGGTCTGTTTAAGGCATAAATAATCTAGGATGCCAAAAGGAGGTTAGAATTGATTAGTAATTCATTTCTGCTCAATCTAATTTCAAAATTCTACCACCAACTCTTACATTAGATGTACCTTGTTACCAAGACCCATTGCTCAGTCTGTACGAAACACCACAAAGATAACCCACGTAAATACAAAATGCAGTTTTTAAATGATGATTTAATTTCTTATGGGGAAAAGCCCCCCAAAAAAGAAAAGCTTCTGCCTGGGTCACAGCACTGTATGAGTCACTAGTAGTTACTAAATTTTATCTGCATGTGTCCGCAAACCGAGTCGTGTAAGTCAGTGGGCTTCACAAAGGATAAAACCTGAATTTCTTCATGACCGTTTATCTTCTCTGAACTGCTGTTACAGTAAATCCTATCAGTTGTTATACAGAACAGTATATTACTGTAAACAAGCACATGAAGAAGAAACATACTCTTACTTGAACAACACTTCACTCGTTACTTTTTTTTTTTACCATTTATTCTATCAGAGAGAACGATGAATGAACCGAATCTATTAAAGGGCACTTTAACACGAATGATGGGAGACGAGTCGCAGTTAAGAGCTGTTCTTTTTTGTTGTTGTTTCTCATGCACATAATCTTCTATCTATCAAACAACCAACCAACTAATGTAAGCTTGAAAAAAGCAAATAACACACACAGTCCTGCTGTCACTGCTCTCTGGCACTTCTCTCCATCACAACGCAGTGCTCCATGAGTTTGTGGAGTGGTATGACCATGCCTCACTAGAGCTGAACGTGAAAAAGACAAAAGAGATGCTGGTGGTGCAGAGGGCAGTGGCATCAGCAGACACCAGCACAATCCATGGGAAGACTGTGGAACTTGTGTAGGAGTACAGATACCTGGGCACTATCTTTTATAGTCTGCTCAGGTTTACCTCCAACACTGAGGAGATCCAGAGGAGATGTCAGCAGCGGCAGTATCTCCTGAGGAAACTCAACATCCTGAGGAAGTTCTATAAATCCTTCACTGAGAGTCATTACACTCTCTATAACCTGCTGGTTCCACTCCATCACTTTACATGACAGAGTCCGCCTGCAGAGCACAGTAAAGGTGTGCTCTAAAATTAATGGGTTCCCTATCAGATCTTTGTCCACCTTCAAATACTAAGAACATACATCCCGTCGACCCCATTGTGTGGAGTGCAGGACACAGAGGACTGAACTAATCCTACCTCGACTCATTTTTGCACCTTATGTGTATTTGCAACTTATGTTGACATCATTTTTACGTGGCGTAGCAGACAGTGAATGAATAAACACATGAGAAATTATTCAGTTCTAACATACATACAGTAAGTTACCTACTGTAGGTGTTGGTTTAAAAAGCTTTATGTTGTAAGAGAGTAAGGTTTGAAAACCTTGTGCCTTAATTTGTTATTTTGTAAAAATGTTATTTATTTTTATCATTTTGTTTTAATTTACTATTCAGAAATACCAGAATTTGCACATTATTTAATATTTTTGTCTGTCTGATAAAAAAAAAAAAGCAGACATTACGATCAAACAGTTACTCAGTACTTAAGTAGTCTTTTTATCAAGTACTTTTTTACTCTCGATTTTTTGGATGACTACTTTTTACTTCTACTTGAGTATTTTATTTTGAAGTAACGCTACTCTTACTTGTGTATAATCTTTGGCTACTTCACCCACCTCTGGTTATTCTCTACAGTATACATGCACAGTATATATTTTTAACTTAGTCTGAGCCTTATTCTACAAGTTGAAACTTATTTATTTTCTGAATCAGAAAAATAAGTGCAGCAACAGCCTTGCAGCCAGTGAGCTGCATTGTTGCTTGTACAGCAGGTCCGATACACCTCACTGCTGTTTCAAACACTGGGACACTTCACTGCACCAACTGCTTTATCTCCCAGAGTGATGAAGGTGATGCTCTGAATAAATGAACAAGGATTCAGACAGCGCTCTGAATTAATCAACTGTCCAGCCTCGTATCAGGGTGCTCTTTGACAAGTGCACTAGTTACACAGAGATACCAAACATATTCTTGATAATTCAGTTCAATACTGTAAACACTGAAAGATCTGCCTGGTCAGACTGGTAGATTTGTTAAATAGTTGGACCAAGAAATGCTGGAACGGCTGTCTGACAATTATTCAGTTGTGTTCTTGTTCTTTGCTTCTGCATTGTTTTGTGTGTGTGTTGCCACTTCCATCCTTTATCTTACTGTTGCTCTTTTACCATGCTCTCCATGGCTCTCATTAATCAAAGTCTGGTAAGATTAACTATCTTATCAAAGTATCCCTCCACCAGAAGACTCAGTGTTTGCCTGTTTCATTGTTGCTGAGCCACCTCTTTGGTCTAATGTTGTTTCTTTCTCTGATTTTGAAGACGTTCAATACATTCAGTAAGTAGAAAACAACATCCGCAAAACTAGTGACCATGACTAAATGGTCAAAAAGGTTTGTATCGTAGACTTCTGTAATGATTGATATAAGTGTATTGTTGACAAAAATGTAAACATTTACAATTGACCTTTCACTTTTGGAATATATCAAGACATAAAGAATTTCTGTCTCAGCAGAATTTAGAGAAACGTGTCCCTGTTTGTCTTTAGTAGATATCACTACTTCACAAAAACTGTCCTCAGAGGTTACTATAAGTAGACTGAGAATGCTGCTGCCAGCATCCTCACTCAGACCAAGACAAGCCAGCTCAGTGCTCAAACCTTTGGAAAGGCCTGTGAACTTATTTTTAAAGAACTGGCTTCAAAATGCTGCCACTGTTTTTCAAAGCTCTGAAGGGTTTAGGACCAAACACACATTACTGGTGTTCTGCTGCATTATGAACCCTGCAGATCATCCAGGTCTGCTCACAGTCCCCAGAGGGGAAAAATTAAGCAGCATTCAGTTTTTATTTACAAGCTGTGTAGTATATTACAAATGTTGTTATTTATTCACACCATGCACCTGCACTGTAGTTTGTATTCAGTTGTTTAATGTCAGGTGAGCGGGTCAGGTGACCCCGAGGAAGAGCTAGGATTGGTTAGGACAAGGTATAAACAGGAAGTCCACTCACCTGCTCCTCGCTCAGACATTGTGTTTCTTTCTATGTTGAGAGCTCCTACCTCTTTGGTATCCACGTTTTTTCCAGTGATAGCTTCATCCTTCATCTGCTCCTCCAGTACGGTGAGTATAGAGCCTTTTCCCATTTGCTTCCATTACTGTTGTCTTTTCTTCTTGCCGTCTCCCGATGGGATTCCACTCCTAGCGCTGTGGGCGTTACGACAGCAAACGGCGTGTGTCTTCTAGCCCGCTGTGGCTCACACCGCAGCTGGGTCAATCCCACACACAACAAGGGCGTTCCGGTTACACACTTGTCTGTGTCTCATACACTCCTAACAGGATGTCTGAGTCTGTAGTAGACCCAGCGGAGTCATACTGCCGGTCAGCACAACACTGCCGGTCTCAGTGCCCTCTTTGTCCAGGAAACGGTGGGGCCAGGTAAGCTTCAGGGGAGCTTTGCCTGGCTCATCTAGTCACATCAGATCATCTCGTTTCTCTCTCAAGGTAACCTTCCAGCTGGGACACAAGCGGGTTGACTTGGACACGCTCCTGGACTCAGGGGCTGCCAACAATTTCCTTGACCAAGGTTTAGCATCCCAGCTCGGAGTATCCCTGGAGGCAGTCACCCGGCTCATTCCAACCCTACCCTTCAACACTACCCTATTCAGTTCCAGACCCGACCACTTCGGATGTCCGTCGGCCTCCATGTTGAGCATCTTCAGTTCCTGGTCAATTCAGCACCATCGTCTCCATTCATCTTGGATTTCCTGTGGCTTCAGCAGCATGATCCCGATATCCTGTGGTCGGAGGATCGCATTTTGGACTGGGGCCCCAGGTGCCAGCAGCGCTGCCTGCTGTCCGGACCCGGCACGTGCTCCAGGGAGTCCTCAGTCCCAGGGCCCGTCAACCTAGAGCAGATCCTACCACGCTATCGGGACATTGCCGAGGCCTTTTGCAAGAAACGTGCCGCCACCCTGCCTCCTCATCGCCCTTACGATATGGCCATCGACCTGCTGCCCAGCGAGGTCGACTGTTTTCCCTGTCCCCTGTGGAGAACAACAAGGATTTATTAGACCAACCACTTCCCCGGCGGCCTCAGGCTCAGCCCCTGCATTGACTACCGGGGACTGAACAAGGTCACTGTGAAGAACCACCATCCTCTTCCCCTCCTGTCCACAGCCCTGGATTTCCTCTTCCGGGCAACCATTTTTCGGAGCTGGACCTGCACAGTGCATACAACCTGGTGCGCATCCGGGAGGGGGATTAATGGAAGACTGCCTTCATCACACCAACTGGGCACTGGGAGTACCTAGTGATGCCGTTCTGGTTGTGTAATGCACCCGCTGTGTTCCATCCCCTTCTTCAACGACGTTCTCAGGGATATGCTGGGCCGGTGGGTGTTTGTGTACCTGGACGACATCCTAGTGTACTCCCAAACGGAAGAGGACCATGTCCTTCATGTGAGAGCTGTCCTCCATAGACTGCTAGCCCTTTCTCTGGCCTACATGTTGCCAGGAGGCTCTGGTTTGGACCCATTCCTCCCCGCTATCTGGGCACCCTGGCCCTGACCGCACCATTCAGCTGCTTCAGCGGGCCTTCTGGTGGCCCTGGACCATATCAGGTCATCACCAGGATCAACCCGATCGCCTATCGGCTGCAACTCCTGTCCTCCCTCAAGGTCGATCCCGTTTTCCACGTGTCCCAACTCAATCTTCACACCACCTCTCCACTGGCTCCCCCCCTACTCCCCCGCTACCACCTTTCGTCTTCGACGGCGGGCCGACCTACACGATCCTGGATTCTCACCCTTTGGGCCATGGGTTCCAGTACCTGGTGGACTAGGAAGGCTACGGTCCCGAGAAGCGCTCATGGATACCATCTTGTTTCATTTTGGATCCGTCTCTCCTCACAGACTTCCACCGTTGCCGGCCCCGACCGTCCGGGACTGTCAGGAGCCGGTCCTTGAAGGGGGGGGGGTCCTGTCAGATGAGCAAGTCAGGTGATCCCGAGGAAGAGTTAGGATTGGTTAGGACAAGGTATAAACAGGAAGTTTATACCTCTTTGGTATCCACGTTTTCTCCAGTAATCACTTCATCCTTCATCTGCTCCTCCAATACCATAAGTATAGAGCCTTTTCCCATCTGCTTCTATTACTGTTTTGTTGGCCGGTCATTTGTAACGTTGTCTCCCGGTGGGATGATGACAGCAAACGGCATGTGTCTTCTAGCCCGCTGTGACTCACTCCGCAGCTCGGCCAATCCTACATGCAACAAGGGCGTTGCGTTTACTCACTTGGCTGTGTCTCATACACGCCTGAAGTTTAATCTTTTATTGTATTTTACTTTACCGTAGTTTAAAATGTTATTTAATTTATTTACCTTTATAAACTTGTCTTATTTAAAACACATAAAACTTGTTTGTACTACACACATAACAAGGCTTAAGTCTAAAATGACTTTATACTAGTTAAAATCTGATCAAAGCTAGGCAAGGACAAGACACAGGGGCAGCCTGTCCACAAAGAATTTCCATATGGGGATCAAGAAAGTATCAAAAAAAAAGACAGATCAAACAGTCCATGATGTTACTGCACATACTTCTATATTGTTTGTGTCTGTCTAATAAGGAACCAATAGACAAATTCTACACCACATGATGGAGAAACAAGAGACATAAAAGCCAGAAAAGCTCAATCATAACAAAACAATTTACACAATGAACCTGGGCAACCACATTTAGAATAGTCTGTACCCTCAGTTCAGCATTTTCCTCTAAAAGCAAATTCAAAAGCTGAGTTTCTTTCTTTCTTTTCTTCACTTTTGATTCTCTAATCTTGGAAGACCTGTATGGTTAAAATAATACATTTTCAACCTTCCATTGTACATCTGCTACAAAACAAATGGGAAAAAGAAACTGTTAGTGCAGATCTACTACAACATTTGTCACATTGGTTCCAACAGGAAACAAATAACAGCTATTAGAGAGAACCCTCTGCCTTATACTTACTACATTCCTATTTATATCTATTTTCTTTGTATTCTGTATAATTTATCTTGGAGGGGCACTATTTATCTTACAGGAGCACACGATAAGATGGAACAAAGACACAACCTAGAATCTGATTGTTACACCAAACTGGTATTTTGTAGAATTTTGTGTAAAACAAACCAGATAATCCTGGAAGTTACTGGATTTGTTTGATTTGCATTTTTCTTCCACAAACATTTTGTCAGGTTCTTTCAGCAGTCTGTGTTCTATCAGTACGTGGAAGTCCAACTCGGTTGATCTCTGACTTTTTGCATTTCTCTTCTATCATAATCTTAACCTGGCTCTGATGGCAACTCAAGGACTGAAGCAAGGCTGGGACACAATACACATTACCTGCCAGTACAGGAAGTGTAAAGGTCGTGGAAGTCAGAGTTTGCACAAGTGTTTGAGTTTTGACTCAGTACGGCAGTTAATGAAAGTTTTCAAGATATTCAACAAGGACTATGAGTTTTGCTTAAAGGAGTATTCCAAGGAAACTTTTTAAGAGACAGACAAAGAAAACAACTCACTGTAGTTGTGAAGACACACCTTCACTTAATGCATTCCCTGGCCCCTTAATCGAAACCTAACAAAAAGAACATCACCTAACTTTTTATCTTTACCCCTACAATGTTGTCCTGGAAAATGTGTCTGTACAGTCATAGTAAAACATACTGTACACACACACAGAAACTAATGTTGTAGCTCTAATAGGAATCTTCTTCGTCTTCTGTCCTGCTTCTATCTCAGGGATAATAACATTCTCTAATTGTATGCACTAATACTATAATAACATAATAACAAAATACATGTTTTCTTTCTGGTCTATATTTGTTCATGTCTTAGCAAATTACTTCCATTAAATTGATCCTGAATTAGCCATTAGTAGTTCCTGTTTGCACCGAACCCATGAATGGGCACACAACTATCTCAGGATTGCATTCATACTGAAGAAAACCTAAATAAAACATAAAATGGTAAATGGTCTGCACTTATATAGCGCTTTTCTACCTAGACTAGTACTCAAAGCGCTTTACACTTCTTCTCATTCACCCATTCACACACACAAGCACACACACACTCACACAGTGGTGGCAGAGCTGCTATGCAGCTTGACCTGACACACCAGGGGCAATTTGGGCTTCAGTATCTTGCCCAAGGACACTTCAACATATGACAGGAGGAGCCGGGAATCGAACCACAGATTTTTTTTGCAGTAATAAGGCATTAAATGACATTTTATGCTTCCCTCTGTGTGTCACAACTGCTGCTGTAACAGTTCAGCAGCTGGTGAGTGGGTCAAATAAGCAGACCAAACCAATACAATAAGTAAACAGCACTTGTCCCTGTCAGTCACTTTGTCTCGTTTCTCTCCACAAATCCCACAGAGATGGTTTAAAAACCTCTGGTTTAATGATAATGACAAAGTTTTGTAATCTGAGGCTACTGTGCTCCAGACTTTCATATGCAAGACTGCTGAAGGTGAAGGTAGCCATCACCAAAAAAGTCAGCCTGCATAAATGTTGCTTAATCTGTACCGTACTGTAACCATGCTGCAGTTTGAGTGTGTGGACACACACGCCACATGCCAATCTCTTTACCTTGAACATTTTATTCCAGACACGCTCAGTGCTACTCTTTCGTCCTCCCAGTTCATCCATGATGTCTGTCAGTAGAGCCTGCAGCTGCAAAGAGTTTTACACACACACACACACACACACACACACACACACACACACACACACACACACACACACACACACACACACACACAGATTATTGACAGTTGAGTAATGCCATGCTCTTCCTTTTAAACACACTATCTCACATCAACACAAACATACAATTTCCCCATCTGTACTCCCACGGTTCGCCTGTTCGTAACTTCACTAAATTGTGTGTGTACACACACACACACACACAAACATTTTCGCAGCTAATTAAAAATCCATTTGCGGGGTGTTAATTTTCATACCCTGGTGAGCTCTGTACAATGTGTGCCAAGCTGTCACTGAGCAGCATGCTGTGCCATTCAGAGAGGTTTTAAGCTACTCCCCGAAACATTGCTATACATGCACTACTGTTGATATTTCTGCATGTACTGATGACAAATATTCTCTGTTAGTTCCCTGCACCAGGGCACATATAGTGACTAGTGCTTGTAGCACTATAGAAAGACTACCTGTCAGTATGACAGAGTGTAGCAGGGCAGTGTGATGATTTCAAGTGTCAGGCTAGTTTAAGATACTGTGACTCTTGCAATTAGCAGTCAGTCCACAGTTAGAGAAAAAACTGTGATATTTGCTATGAAGGATACTCCATACTCCATCTATGCTGGTTCCAGTAATCATTCCCCACCATAAGTTAATATGATTTTTATAATACACTGAATATTTTAAAACACTTCAATGTCGTGTTCATTATTTCTCTTAACTTTGTGTCGGGCTTCTATAAAACATAAACATACTATAAACTTACATCTTCCTCGTTCTGTTGTTTACAGGCAGCTATTATCTAAGAAAAGGTGATGGTTCACTTGGTACCACTGAAATCATTCATTAACAACTCATACAAGTGGTTCTGATCCAACAGCATCTCAACACTGATACTTAAAGTACCCTTTAAGTATCTACCTACCACTATTTGACAAACTGGGTGCATCAGTCCATCACGCCATAGGAATGATGACAGCTGCCTGTCAGACCTCTCATCAATTCATTACATGGTTTGATTAGCTTAATGCACAAACAGAACTGGATTAAGTATAGGCACAAAAACATAAGGGTTACATCAAATAAAAAGCATCTCCTCAAATAATCTTGTTACAACACCTAATGTCTCACGCTATCTACTTGGCATCTCAGCAAAGGTACCCAGGTGCCAGGGGAAGCATCATTATGTGATGCTGTGAGAGGAGTTCAGGCTTCTCATCTTTGCATCTCCCTGTTCTGTGAAATTTATCGAGGCAAACGTGGCAAACAGTTCTGTTAATGTGTAAAACTGTACATAACCTTTATATGAACTCTAAATACAATTAACCTACCCCTATACACCTACTGTCACTCAAACTCAAACATATACACATTGTTTTAGTTATACATGCTATTGGGTATACTTCACAGTCAGAAAGTTAGGAAAATAACAAAATCAACAAAATCACTAGGTTGACATCCATGTGCACTCCAGTTAATACTGTTAACTCCTCCCCTAACCCTCCCAACATGACTTGGGGAAAACTCTGGCTAGCAGGAACAAGATGTCTATAAGAAGGCTATAAGAAGGAAGGCTTGACACACATTTTCCCTAGCATCAGTGGAGTGTGTCATTAATTCACATACTAGTCATGGAGCTACCCTCTGCTAGGGTGAGTGTGGTCAGTATGTACTCAATGCCTGGCAGGTAACACTTGAAGCAGGAAAGACTCCACTTGCATAAAAAGTCACTTCTGTACTATCTTCAGAGCCACAGAGAAAAAAGTGGGGTGGGAGATGATTTCTGTGAGTAGGAGTGGGTGGGAAGTAAATCTAAGGATATGAATAGGAAGCAGACTAGGCAAGGGACAAAAGCAAAGAAAGACCCCATATTTTAGGCTTTTACCTTTAAAAAAATAAACTGTGCTGTATATATTTTGGTAGACTGTCAAAGTCAGAATATGGTGCTGTAGAGATTCATTTTAACTGGACTAGAAAAGCTTTCTTTGGAAAGTTGGTTACTTTTCCAGTCGATATCCTCATTCTGGAATGGGAATGAATTTGATTAGATACTGTCCACCAACAGCTCTGACCACTGTATCTTTTTACCTGCAACAACAGAATGTGGTACCAGGGAAATTCAGCTGGCCTCTGAAAGTAATACCTGGTTAGCAGAGAAACAGTAGTAAAGGTTGCAGCTGACCAGCCACTGAGAACAGTATATAGTGCAGGTTTGGCCATCCAGATCAAAGTGTAGCACAATGAGCATTGCCAACTAACAACAGGTTGAAGTCACACCAACCCAACACTTGGACTCAATTGGTCAGTCGAGTGAATGGGTTGACACACCATACACTGTCCTGGTGGACCATTTCACAAGTCCATCCTGCAGGACTACTACTTCCATGTCTGGCACAAGGGGACCAGCACCCTGGGGTTGGGGCACAACCAAGTGTCATCACCAGTCTAATAAGTTAATAGTGAAGAGGTCTTAGTTTTAGTAGGTGACTTAAGTCTGACTAGGAAACATACAAGACCCATGCATAGTTGGACTTGACTGACTGGCCAGGTGGTTGCAGTAGATGTACCAATCTCTACACCTGCTCACACCCACAAGCCTGATGAAACCTGCATTTGTCTCCTCCACAGATCACTGGTGCCTAAGACCACATTGTCAATTTTCCTCTGGTTCAGCTTCCTTGAGCAGCTACTGAGATTGACAACAAGGTCTTCTAAAAGCCCTTCTTCTATATCTGCCAATGGACTATAGCGGTTCAAGATTATGTCATTTGGTCTAGAGATCCTATAGGACAACAACTTTGAGATCCACCCACAAGGTGGCCATTTTCACACAATGCCTTTTGCAAGGGGCAAGTGCAGACTCTGCCAAAATGGACATAGACACTTGCATACCTGTGGCTGGAGGACATTTTGGGCAGCTGGTAAATCTGTTTGACAGAAAACCAGAACAAGACACGTGTTTTCAGCCTGTTTTACTGAGTGGTGGAAAGCTTTTCCCTCCTCTTCCTTTGAATTTGTACTGGCAACTCCAAAATCACCAGTTTACCTTATATTTGTTTAGCCTGGTCTAGTTCATGTGAATCAATTGACAAATCAATCAAATTCAATAGGGAAGTAAATGTAGACGTGGTCAGTGAATATTTCCTGTGATGAATTGTGTGATATTTTGCAGGACATGGGTTCATAATGCAGTGATTGCTATTCATATTAACTAATTATTAATAATTAATTTCAGTCACTTTTCCACCACAGCAAATCCCAGCTAACCACTAGTACACACACACACTGCCCCTCATTTCACCCACAGTAAAACACTTGCACAGTTGTTCTTCACTTACACTTCCTCTCATTCACTACATGTAGTTATCACCACACACACATACTCCCACTGTTTACTCCTTTTTTTCCCACTTGCCCAAACATGCACAAACATAGGACAGAAAGAGTGCCAGCCTTGTACCTTCTTATTTCTCTTTCTCTCAGTTCATAAATATTCATGGCCAGGCTCTCTTTATTGCTGTGCATAATTCAAGACTTTATTAAAACAAGCCAGCCGAGTTCTGTCTCTCTGTTGCTACTGTGCTTCTGAAAGTGTTCCTCTGAGAGGGAGATGCAGATTTAAAATGTTCAGTTAACAACCAAAAGGGCAGGTGATGTGTTGAAGGGCTATATGTAGCCACACAATTCCATAGTCATATGCACTTTTCTTACTTTTTACTCCCAGCACTCAAAATATGCACATCTCTGTGGCCTCAGTGAGAGAATAGGAGCTGCATGTAAGCTCAGTCAAGTATCCTAGACAACTATGGTTATAGATTAAATATGGTCATATGCTTTTACATCATCAGTCTATAAAAAGAATCCCTGTGCTGCTTTGAGGTTTGGTTGGGAGGATAGGGTTGCTGCAACTTAGTTCCAGTTGTCGAGACTTTGAAGGCCATAGGGAAACATCACAAATTTAGCAGGACAATAAAAGCACAAACTTGTAAAATGTAAGACAAAATGCACAAAGTACATCAAATTGCTATTTTATGACAGCCTGTCCCTGTGATTGTATGTGTTGCTGTATTTGACTGTACTGTCTGTCAATGATCAGAAGGAAAAGCACCTGTATGGGAATAAATTCACTATTTTCAGAGCAGGGGTCCAGCTTTCCTGGGATATGTGCTCATGATGTGCTGTGACGCACTCAGAAGAAACCCTGATCACACAGTACACCTGCTGTCATTAACCTGGGTTTATTTTGTCAGATTACTTTATGAGCATAAAATACACATTTGATGGGATCTCCAGCAGAGCTGGCTGCTCAACAAATTTATAACATAAATACAGGTTAATGAGAGGAGTTACCTTCTTAACTTTACATCTGTGATACTTCCACAACTTGATGCACTGTTCATACCAGGTTTTAATCAGTGTTTGACCAGCTCTGTCTTGCATCTGCTTTTCTCTGGAACCCAGATTTTAGCTTGATTTGATTGATATGCTTAGAACCTAACCAGTTCTCTGTCAGTCACCTTTTGTGTACTAGGCATACATAAGTTCCCCCTTCGGACATATATCTTAGTTATACAAATTCATGTTTCCGATTCAGTTCATATCATTTAACAGCTATAGTAGGACAGCTTACATGAAAGAAAACACTTTATATGACAATAATAGACTATCCAGTGCTGGGTTGGTCTTACAGTGATTAATACAGCAGAAATAGAAACATTAAACTTTAACTTGAACTTTAAAACTTTAAATCTTGAATCACAATACTACTCTGAAAAAGCAGCTTGATTATTTTTATCATTCATTTTATTCACACACACACACACACACACACACACACACACACACACACACACACACACACACACACACACACACACACACAGACACTCACATGCTCACAGGCAACCACAAAAACAATTTGTTCATTACCCACCTACACTCAGACTGCACAGCTACTTACCAGCGTGTTTTCCTGCGAGGTGCTGATCTGTGGCAGGTAGGGAGCGGTGGCGAGGTGAGCCTGGCAGCGGTGCAGTATGGTGCTGTGCTCACTGTGGTAGCCCAGTGTAACCAGCAGGCTGCCATACTGAAGCCACTCGATCACACCTGAGCCAAGGCATACATCTGACTGGAGGCAAAACACAATGTACAGAACACATAGAGGTGATAATATCAGTAAATCGCAAATTACCACACCTCCTCTAACATTCCAGTTTGGTTAGTACTGTATTGTGAATGGTAAAATATATCTTATCTTCCTTGTTTTCATTAAATGTTGCATGTTGTGGAATTTTTTATATTAGTTTTGCTCATTTAAATTTGTTCATTTATGGAACTGCCTAGCAAGATGTCAGCTTCATTACATTTTTTTGGTTATTTGAGCTACATTTCTAATTTATTGAACAACTTGGTAGTACTGTAAAAACAGCAAACTGAGAAAATGATAGTTCTTCATTCAACATGATACACTTGTTTTGTAATGAAGTTAGCAGGTTTCTCAGATGAACACAGACATTCAGAGTTCTGGAAGATAGCTGTTACAATTTATTAAACCCTGTTTAACCACTAACCTAAAAGAAGTTTAGTTTCTTAATTAAATGAGTTAAGTGACTGAATTCAGTTTTGACAACAAAAACTTGAAAGTTTAACTTGAAAATAGCTAGAAAATATAAAACTTTATAAAACAATGATAAATGATTCATTTATTCCACCATAAAGTGTTTTAGTAATAAATTAATTGACTACAGAATTATACAGTATTTGATATCTTATGATTAACTTATCTACCTAAATCAAAGTTCCACTTAGACTTCATTGTATCTTGTTATTCTATGGTTCTGTAATACATGTACATATTTTAGAAAGAATGTCTAAGCCTGTATTGTGTGAGCCTTTCTTTTTGTTTCAACTGACAAATTCAAATTTATTTCAAAACATAAATTTAATTTTGCTACCACATTTTTGTATTGTTTTCCACCTAATCAGATCTTCCTTAATTGTAATTTCCGTCACTTTACCTCATTCATTTATTTTTCACACTCAGTATTAGTACTAGTAATTGAAAACAATGTGAGATTAACAACTTAACTAACTACTAACTGACCACACAGATGTTACTCAATATAAAACTCAGCTCCCCCAACCAGTCCAGAACTGAACAAATATTTAGATTTAGGGGTGAAACGTCTTTAAGAACCTCATGTCTTTTTGCCAGTGACTAGCACCTTTGCCTTTAGACTTTTAACCATATGTATCCTGCTGATTTTAGAGTATTACAGTCTGACAGAGCTACTGACTTGTGCTCAGACCTTTTAGAGTTGTTCCACAAACTGCTGCCAACCTGATGAGTCTGTTGCCATATTTAGCAGACTTGAGATGGGCTGAAAAGGAAGTTCTGACAAACAACCACATTGAGCATTGTTTTGTGTCGATTCCCTCAGCATCTGGCTACAGAATGGCACGGCTAATACTGGTCCAGTGTAAATGTTAATGTTCACTATTTGCTTGATAAATATAGGTTCACCAAAACTCTTCCTTAACACAAATAACCCTCACAGGTGAGAGAGTAGATTCTTAGCAAAGGGGAATGTAGTATTATATGTAAATTAGCATGTAATGGCATCTGGCACCTTCTGAGCAGAGAAAACACAGACACGTTGGAATAGAGTTGGCAGCACCCGGTCGGGGAGCTGTGCAGAGCACAGACATGGTGGCGGATGTTTCACATTACAAAAGCCAAAAAAAAAAAGCTGTTTCTTTGTTCATGGCAGCAACATTTTTCTCAGGTGATAAGAAATGAATCCATTCCATACAATTTGTCAGCAATTTCTGATGACAGCCAATGGCCTTGGCTCAGTTTTAAAGCCACCAATTATTACTGCTAACACACATACATACACACAGACGATGCCAGTGAACCACCAGCAGCACAAAGCCAGTGTACTAGATGACACCACCTCATAATGTTTGATTAATGTACTGGCTAGAAGGATGAATAGACTGAACTGCCCAGTGTCTGCTCTGATTTATTTTCTCACACATAATTTGCTTAATTGAACAAAAGAGTACATTATGACTTATGAGGCACATACAAATACAGTTAGATCAAGAGCACTTTGAAATTCATGATTGCTTATTTAAATTGTTCTTATTCTTATTAAATCATAATTTTACACATTTATTTTCACAGTAAAAAATACAACAAACTTTCCACACATATTTTAACAACAGACCTCAGTAATCAGACCAGAAATATTTCATTGGTCTTATACAAAATGCATCATTCAATTGCCGTCTGCCATCTGCCAGAATCCTGCTGTGTCACAGTGTCCACCAGTTTACTACTTTATGATGTTTGTCATCTGTTGCTATTCCGTTTGCTGATATGTCTTTTATAGCTTTATGCACAGCTCTTTGAAAGGCTGCCTGCTAAGCTGAAGAAAAAGGTTTGCAGATTCTGTAACACACTTTAATATGAATGAGAGCACGACTGGAAAAGACCACTGCTCAAAATAACTTGCGTGAACACAACCTGCCTGACAAACTATAATGCATGAATACAACAAAAAAGACTAATGGCCAACCGGTGTGTCCGTGAGGCCCTAAGTGAAATCAAGACCATGTTTAAATGCCCTAAAGTGCTAACAGCAGTTGATTCTTTATATGTTGGGCTGCCATAATCTATTAACTAATCTTTTTGCACTTTGCCTTGCTGTATCTAGGCTGTATTCAGAGGCAGCATCCTTCAAAAGCTGTGGTTCTTCCTCGCTATCACTGTAATACATTTCACAAATCCCCAAGTGAAATAGGTATCTACACTGACTTTACACAGAACAAGTCAGCAATCCCATCATGCTGAGATATTCCTGGCCTGTGAAATCACCTCATGTCTGCTGTTGATCTTGCGGAGTTTTGACAAGTTGGAGAAAATAACACTAGCAAGGAAAAGACAGTATCAGTTGCATCACAGTATGGACAAGATCTAGTGTTGTTTCAGTTTGACTCATACTATTGATTAAGTCTGAAAACCACAGGCTTTAGTACTTTAAACTTGACCATGCTTGTTTAATAATTCTTTTTAGTCCCCATTTCAAGTTTTAACCTGTGGGAATGGTGGTTAGATTCAAGAAGTCTGACCCTTTCCCTTTTCTGTCAGGTTATAGATGGATAGACTACACCAATTGTATTCAGGCGGTTTAACACAATTGTTTCATGCCTCGAGTCTAAGTGTGCATGAACAAGATCTTGTTGCTTAAGTTTTGGTGTTGATATCTCTTCCACAAATATTTATCATGCTTTTTCACTGCATGGTACAGCCTCAACTAGACTGGACTGTAGTACCTGTAGACTGTAGTACTTTTTTAGGTAACACTTCTGTCAATGTTCCCAGTGAGCTGAGATGACACTACTTTACTTTACTTTGCTTGGCAGACGCTTTTATCCAAAGCGACTTACATGGAGCTAGTGATGAGAGTCTGGCTCAGAGACACACCTGGTAGGGGATGGGCTAGGAGTCAGGCTGGGATTTGAACCTGCGACCTTCTGCATCCCAGTCTGACGCTACTGAGCTACCAGGCCACCTTGGAGGTGATGTGGAAATACTGCAGATTTTTTATTGGTCAGAGAACTACCACAACCACTAGTGACTGGTCATCTGAACTCTGAAGTATTTTCCAAACAATAGCCAAAGCTGGAGGCATTATGTTTTCGAGTTGTCCATCCATACGGTCACCAAATTCTTGTGAACATCTGTGATGAACTGATTTGATTTGGGTGACCAAAGGTCAAATATCAAGGTCACATTTAGCTTGTGTTCACCCAACTCTTGTTGTGACTGCGATGTCTCAGAAATGCTATATCACATCCTACATAACATCTGGCACAAACATCCACTTGGACTCATACACAAACAAAATATGAGTGTGGACAGACATGCATGCAAACCACAACGTCACTGGTTAGTGGAGGCACACAATTACAGTGCAATAATTCCAGTTCTAGCAGTTTGTCTTTGCCTTCAGTCTCCTCCGAAACAACATCTGTATCTCTGTTATGACAAACTACAGACCTAGAAACAAAAACAGCATTGATTTGTCAGTTTCACGTGACATCACTATGACAACCACCTACACTAGACAGGTAATATTTACAGTTACAAATAGAGTGCCTGATATCAAAAGTAGGTATAGTAGAATAAAGCTGAGTTAAGCTGGTACCATGGGGTGAAAAAATGCCCAAACATACAGTAGTTTGTCTATTACTGTAAATATCTAGTATTCATAAAAGAAGAAGAGCCTTTTTTGTGTGAGAGCAGTGTAGGACATGCAGGCTTTGTCAGGTTTCTATTGAGCACAAAGACTGCAATGACTTTGAAAAACCTCTGCTTTTCTCCTGTGTGGTGGACTTGACATTCTGCAATTACACCTCATAGATAGGGTCAGAGTACCATGCCCCTGGGTCAACACACAAATACATACACATAGATCTCGCTCAGGGTCAAGCAATAATTAAATAATGGACTGGAATTCACAGTGGAAATCTGTCATTCTCCCTCTACTTTTTATCTTTGTGCTCTACTTCTGCTTTGTAGGACACTTCTCCCCAATTCTCAGGTGATTTCCAGCTGGTGGAGGTTAATGGAATCTAACAGACATAAATGTAGTAACAGACATGAACACACAGTGTCTTCCCTGAGGGCTCAGTGTTCTACTTGTGACACAATTGTTATTGATAAAGTTACTGTATATGGGAATAGTGAAAAACACTTATGTATAGCGACAGATTTTAGATTTTTCACTATACCTGGGAACATAAACACACACATGCAGATATCTCCAAATACGATAAAGAAATCCCATGTCTCAAATAGCAAAACATATACATCTACAAAAAAATCCACCCTAAACACTAACACCATCATGAATAGCCAGGTTTTGATGTCACTGTCTTTAAATTAAAGTGCACTGGCTTCTCCAAAATGTTCAAACTGTTGAACACCTCTCTAAATCAACTAAACTGAACACAACAACCTTCATGATGAAGGATTTATTGCTATTGTATGTGTGTTAGTTTTAGCTTGGTGTACACACATTAATCTGGTGGTAAATTAATAATAATTGAACAAAAATGGAAATCAAGTCTGAAAAATAAATGGCACGTCTGCCATCAGCCAGGAGGTAAAGGCAAATGAAACAACAGATGGAACGCATGCTGTTTCAGACAAGCAACTCATTCATGGTCAGCGCTAATGATGCATACACTTACCAGATTAATTATGATTACTTATTGACTGAATGTACAACTTTTTATTATGAAATAGAAAAACCAGAATATAGAACAGTCAAATCTGTAATCAAACTGATTCACAAAGACCACCACCCTTATCACCTTCACGACACTAATCCTCTCATCTTTTCTCCCAGGGTCAGGGTGGAAGGACCAATTGTCTGCATTAAGCCCCCTGTACCTGTTTGCCTGGACCAAGGCTCAGTCGTTTCTTTTCACATGAGCATTTTTATCAATCAGAAAGACATATGCGACACATGTGCTCTTACAAATCAACTGCTGAACACGTCATACATCGCCATGACACAGTACGTTGTTTGGATGATATGAACTCAGGAAGAGGAATAAAGTTCCATTCGAATAGATTTATTGGTGCCTGCCATTGAAAATGAATTGGAGGCACATATTGTTCTTCACCTCTAAACTGGCTTCTTTATAGATTTATT
>JAUYWH010000020.1:1751223-1775891 GCA_034779795.1 Ctenopoma multispine
AACTTTTTGTCTTTGTCAACTTCATTCAACTTTTTTCAACTTTGTCAACTTGAATTAACTTGCCGCGACAAACATGCCCCCCCACCCGATTTCTCGTAAATTGCTAAGTCTAGTTATATTTATTTATTTGTGGTGATGTTCTACTGAAGTGAATTATATTAACAGGTGGTTCTAAATGCTTCGGCCTCCTCAGTTATGTATGTTTATGTGGTTTTGAAAAATGTCATTATGCAGAACTCTGGGAATCACACTGGGATGATACGTGTTTGTGTGTCTGTTTTTTCTACTGACATTAATCTGGGTGGCTTGCATCAGATCCAGAATTGACAGCATCTTCACGTACATGTCACGTATGTTCTGAATTTCCATCTCAGGACTCAGCAATGTTCCTTTTCCTCCTGTGTGTTCATACACAGACAAAGACATGGGTACTTATTACTGTATTACTTACTAAATACAGTTGGTTTGTTTCTACAAATCTGCTTATGCAGTATTCATGGTAGCTGTAAGAAAACATATGGGAACACTATTGAAATCTCACTGATCTAAGTTTGAAAGTAAACTATGTATCACGTTGCTGGTCCCTAATTTGGTAACATTTGTCATGCTCTTTTTTCATGTTGTCTGATGTATCTGGACATGGTGTCACATATCATCGACATTCCAGCAGCAGCTCAGATAAGCCTTGTCAGCAGCCAAACTGAAGTCAGTCATTCTTGCCATTGTTAATCCCTGCATGCTGCAAGACATGGAGGAGAATGAGGACTTGTAATGCTACAGACCCAACAGAAGCTGCCGTGTCGGCAGGCATTGCACCAAAACACATAAAATCTTAGCTTGGCTATTCTGCTGCATGCCTGGTAAATATACTGTAATAATCTAGCAGGAAATGAATGTCTGTCATGACAATTACCCCAAACAAAATAATACAAGACATTCAAAAAAGTGAAAACTATGACCTGACCAACTAGAGTATGGTCCCTGCCTTGAACCCTAATACACATTTAAGAATGAGGCAGAAGACAGAGCAACAACCCCTCTGGCAAAGAGCAGCTGAAAAGTATTATCTAATGACAGAAACATCTTTGTGCGGAGGACCACATATACAAAATACAAGACTAAAAGTACTGCCTTTTGTTACTGTTGGTTCTTTAATATGATTTTTACAGTTGAATTTGTTTCATTCACTTGGCATTTGTAGACAAACCTGGAAGAGAAGGCCATTTTCTTGAATATATCTTTTTGAGCAAGAGGCCGTCCTCCCTCTTCCGAAAGCCCAGGGTCATGAGGTAATTCTGGGGTGCAGCAGGAGCAGACAGCCAGTCCACGGTCTGAGGGAGCACGTGGCCACCTCTGGGGTCTGAGGAGAGTAAAAGAAGAAGACTGTCAGGAGGGTCGTTTCTTGAATCTGAAAGTACATGATGAGTCAAGCATCAGTTCTGTTGATTGTAGTGTAGTTAGTTCTGATATTATTATTTATGAGCCACGTTGAGACAGGTTAGCTCCTGACTTTATTTGGTGTTAATGAAACAGACATACAAACATTTAGACACCTTTGTCAGGCTCCCACATTATTTGTTTTGATGCTTTATTCTAATAAATGTGTAGCATACAGATGGGAATATGGCAGGTGATTCTATGGATTTGTTCCTAAAAACAAACTGAGACAGATGCAAATAAAGTACAAAACATTATCACTGGATGGATTATGAATGCAATGGATTTGTTGGAGGAGACTGGGATGGATGGTGTTTGTACAATGCACGAGACTCTGACATACTAATCTAGAGTCCCATGTGATTAAGTTTAGGCAGACATTCAGTTTGACTGACTACAGCACTATGAAACATTTTTATGGCTGTGTTAAGGCTCTCACAGCACTTGATTTAGTTTAGAGACAGATTGTGTTTTTGTTTAAAGGTTAATAATGTGTTCGTATCAGTGTATTTATGACTTGCAGTTTGTTAACTGTCAATCTGTCCTCATAATGTTATTTGAAAACATAATCCAGCTGCAATACGCTGCCTAGAAAACATTTTTGTATTTGCAGTTTGGCTTTATAGCAAACCACCAACCCTGGGGCTCATAGACTACTGCCAACTGCGCCACAAACCTGAACATAAAGGATTTAATGGATTTGTGGTGACTGATATTCATACAGTAGTTTAAAATTAGTGCAGCCAAACATGGTTTGAAAGACTGTGTACATCAGTCAAGGACATTTATGATAGTGGAAATGACTACCAGAAAGAAGACGTTAGAGGTTGGAGATTCGGCTCCAGCAGGGAATTAGAGATGGAGTGTCCTCCAGAGAAACTAGATAACAAGAGAAATCTGATGTGTGATAAATGGAAACTCAGGAGAGTTCATATTAAGGTCTTTGGGACAAAGGTGGAGGAAGAAGAAGAAGAGAAGAGGAGAGAAAATATCTTTCTGTCCTATTAAAGGTAAAGGTGAAAAGGAGGAATAAGAGTAGATAGATTACTGTTGAGACATGCTCGGTTTTATACTGGGGGATTTATGATCTCTGCTTGTGAAGCAAGCACTTTGCCATCTCCCCTACTATAATTTCATTACAACTCTCAGTGGAGAGTTTGAGATTCCTGACGTGGAAATTTCATTTCCGAGGACTCTGCTGATGCATTCACGTGTTTCACCGGGGAGTTCGGAGAATTTCATCAACACTGGTCACTTATACCAGTCAAGGTGTCCTGAAATAAGAAAATAATGGACTAGGCAGAGACCAAGAACACCTACGCTTCAAGCAGAGCAAAATCTACTCAAACTACATAGTGTCATAGAGTAGTGATCTACTATCACAAAGTTGTCCCGTCCACTAATCTACTTGCTATTTCACCTCTTTTCACACAAGAGTGTGTCTGTCTTATTGGGTTCCTGTAACTGTTGAAGAATTTCATTAAATTTCCTTAGTGTTTCAGCCTTAAAGTAACTTTTAGTAACAGGAAAAATCTGATATTTGGAGAGAATTACCATATTGGGTAGTACATTAAAATAAAATAATATAACATATTTATGTGGAGTAATCAGGTAGTTAGTTTATAACTGTTGCAAACCAGCAATGTCTGCCTCAAGAGGGTTAATATGTGTGTTTGGGAGATTGTCCTATATAAAACAACCCTCTAAGCAGTTTTATTACAACTTGTGTGAGACAGTATCTATTCCCCAATATGACATGTTGACATAGAAATTATGGCTGGAGGGCCGTCCCCTGGCTATATGCTTCACAGACTGTCTTTTAAAACCAATTTGTGAAAAGAGGAGACTGTAAATGATTGCATCACAATGACTGCAGATCGGAAATGGTGATGTGGCAATTAAACCCAGACACAAGAACTACAGCATGTACGAAATCTTAACATCTTCAGATCTATTCATTAAATGTGACATGAAAAGTAGTTAATCTAAATGACAGTAAACTATGCAAACCGTAACCAGAGGAATATTAGATGCAGCATATAAGATTACATTATATTACATATCAAAGTTAACAACCCAGACAATGTACACTATGCAGGACAGGGTGAATAAGTGAACTCTGCTCCACATCCTCTCCGAGACCTTACCTTTTCTCAGTGCTCATTAATGCTGAGTTAAATCCCCCCCTTTCCTAACCCACTGTCTGGAAAAATGATTTCTTGGTGGACTGACTGGTGTGCTGATTGGCTACATGACCTGCTGCTAAAGGGTACGCCTGTATGAGTGCGTTTCATGGAAACCTGTCCAGTTGTTGTTAAGAAATTTCCGTATGCTTAAAAAGCTTTTTTCAGATGTGGAATTGAAACATACCTGTGTATATGAAGTCAGTGAAGGCATAATTATGCTTGATCAAGGTCTCTTCTGCTTGACTGATGTGTTCAGCTGTAGGATCTCCAGAGTATGGCGTATACATTACAAAGATGCCCTCCTCCGAGAGTTGAGCCTGATGGAGCATAGCCTGGGGCAGGAGAGAAAGAGAGAGAGAGAGAGAGAGAGAGAGAGAGAGAGAGAGAGAGAGAGGTGACTACAGCATTATAAAACATTTTATGGTTATATTTGGTCACTCACAGAACTTAGTAACCAGTTCTCCAACCTACACACCTATAAAGTGTGTTTGTCTCTACCCTCTACCCGCTGTCCCATAGGAGCATCTCTTCAATTTGCACCCCAATAGTAACAGAAATCTGTTGCAGGTTTCTTGCACATCCTTATATTTTGATTTAACATTTGATTTTTTTAACTTAAGGTTTTAAAATGTCTTAAAAAGTCTCATCTTTGTTAATGAGGTGTGTTAAATTTTAAGATGTAGCACAGACTCATACCTGTATTTATGAAATCTACCTCTGTACTTAGTTGAGGTTATAAATCTTTAAATTACTAATTTCTTGTGCATGTTAATGTCTTTTGCTTGACTAATCATATGCCTTATATTCACATACATATGCACATTTTCACAAACCACAAACAGAAAAGAGAAGGACAGCAAAGAAGAAGAAGAAGAATGACTGGAATGGTTAACTGTCGCAAGTAAGTTTTATTATACAGGACTCACATCTCCATAGACACATTTCCCAATTTTTTAAACACTGATCCTCTTCATATTGTGTTATTTAAGTTAATGATTAGTGCAGTCGAGTCAGTTCAAGCAGAAAATCTGAAAACAAACTCACTTTTCAGAGCAAATGGCTCAGATCCACACCTTCGGTAAAATAAAAATATGCAGTGCAGAGCTCAACGTGAAGATGGTGTGTAGAAACATGTACAATGTCATTTGCTGGTACATTCTAATAGTTCTAAACTATTATAAACAAAGCGACGATTGTTGAGCCCCCATAATTTAGTTACGCTGAGGCACAACAGCAATTTGGTACATTTTGGTACATGAACTCATGGTTATGTGCAGTAAAGAGGTCTTGCTCTTGGCTAAAATATGTACTCCCTTCTACTAATGAACACATCTATACACAGCTTATTGCTGTTGCACATATTCATAGTTAAAAATGTACATTTCACAATGGACTTGAATGTCAGTCTCCTGTGGTAAAGTCCTAGGATTTGTGAACCATCCATCAGCTGTAACCTTTCTCCCATAAAACACAATCTTTCTGTAAGCTTATCCTAACTATTCCTTAAACCTTACTACATTTGGGGCATTTATTCAGGTGTGAACTTATCTCTGGTGTGACAATGACTGCTTTGTATGCGTCATATCCACCCCGCCCACCTGCAGGTGACTCCAGTGCCGTACTTAAAAGTAGTAGGGCTTCACATACATCACCAGATTCCACCAGGCCCGTCCTCCCCAGCCGATGAACACCCGGGGTACAACAAAGAAACAAGATGGAAGATATGACCGGAGGGAGGAGGACAATGGCCCGAGTTCTTCCACAATGCCCATGATCGAGGTGGCGGGGGCCACGGGCACGCAGCTTGTGTTCCGACCCTGATCTGAAGCGGACATGAAAGAGGCCATGAAGTGGGCTGACGATCTCTGTAACATGGCACAAGACTACAGACCGACATTTCAGGAGCTTGAGAGACTGATGAAAGGACATTTGGGCACCAGTTATCACAAAGTGAGAGATCTGTTTACAGACACCAACAGAGGACACCGGCTGATGGATCCTGACTGGGAGGACGAGAGCAACAGTGTGTACACCGCCGCACTGACGAATCTGATTGCAGGGGTCAAAGAACAGTTCCAAAAATGCCAAGACATGGCAGTGGTGAGCTTGACGCAACAGGGCCCCAACGTGTCTTCAACTGAATTTCTGGCCCGGCTCACTGAAGCATACGACGCACACAGCGGCTATGTCGCACTTGAATGTGGGTTGGGAATGGGACAGATGTCACCATATGGAAATCATCTGAAAGATGCCTTCTTGAAATTAATCAAACCAGAGATTGCTGATGCAGTGAAGACTAGCTGCATTGACTGGACAACTGCATGGTTGAAAACCATCCTATAACATGCAGAACGTGCAGAGGAGGTTTCCAAACGACTGATCAAAAAAACAACAACGCCAAAAGAAACTGGATACAGCTGACGATGTATACAGCTGTAGCAGGCTCCAGCAGGGGCGGACGGAACAGAGGCTGTGGTCGGGGTGGTTGGGGTCACAGAGGACGAAGATACAGCCAGTTTGATCCAGAGGTGTGCTTCAGGTGTGGGCAGAGGGGTCACTGGTCTATGGACTGTCCAGAGAAAAGATAGAAGAGTGATGAGGCGGTGACAGCGGATTGAAATGAGGAGGGGGGCGGCCTGACGTAAAGGAGCAGCACGCCGGTGACAGGCAATGCAGGTGACACGCACCATCACATACACACAAAGGCACTGATGATGAGACTCCTAGCTCCAATTATTTACCTTAACAATCATAAGTATGATTGTATTGATTTCACTATGTACAATGATAAAAGTCATTTTTAAGTCAGTTTTAAATCTTTTACACTTAAAGTTAACAATGAATTTGTGACCTTTTTGGTTGATTCAGGAACGACCTGATCAGTGTTAAAGAAAGATGCTTTATGCTCTCCTCCTAAGAAGAGTGGCAGGTTTAGCTACACAGTAGGGGTAACAGGAGCACCCACAAAAGAAAAATGCTCAGTACCCTTAAAATGCTCATTGGGAAATGCCACCACAAAACATTAATTTATTGTTTTCAGTAATTTTCCAGTGAATTTGTTAGGACGGGATCAGTTTAGCGTCAGATACAGAGTATGAAAGGAGATTTTATGTGAATCAGATGAAGCCTGAGACCATTTCTCTACTACATGTGTACTGGACAAGGAAGGTGGCCTGTGTTTCTGTCAGTCTCACTTCCATCCAGGAGCCGTTGTTTACAGGAGAGGAGCCATATGTATCGCTGGCAAAACCAAACAATTGGGAATGGAGAAATCTGGGACCTTGGCTGAAAAATAAAATGAGACACACAGACTTCATCAAAACCGCAGAGGCTCAAACAGAGTACAGCACTAAAGGTGATGTTTTCAGAACTTCAATAACATTGGTAGCCTTGGTTACACACACAGTGCAGCTTGTACCTAAACATCTCACAGGCACGTTCACAGTTGAGGTCAACAACATTCCACCTGAGCTCCAAATGGTACCAGAAACATTCTGGGCCCAGAGTAAACAGATGTGGGATTGATCAAGGGGGCTGAACCATTGGTCTTTCATCCTAAATCTGAGTACAGACCTTGTCAAAAACAATACCCTTTAAAAAAGGAAGCAGTGCAGGGTATAAAACCTGTGTTCGAGTCTCTTTTGCAAGCTGGTGTAATCACCGAATGCGAGGACTCTCCTGTCCAGACACCGATTTTTCCAATACGGAAATTAGAGATCCTGGCTAGCCAACTGAGTGGAGATTTGTGCAGGATCTACAAGCAGTAAGTGCTGCGGTCCACTGCAGAGCACCTGAAGTTGCAAACCCTCTTCTTCCACATTTCTCTGTTATTGATTTGGCGAATGCATTTTTCTCTGTCCCAGTGCACAAGGACAGTCAATATTGGTTTGTATTTTCATTTGAGGGAAGAACTTATTCTTGGGTGGGTCTACCCCAGGGATTTTCTGGGTCACCAGGTTATTTTCACTAGGCCTTAAGCCGAAACCTGGAGAGCCTTCAATTTCCTGCAGGGTCCACACTGTTACAGTATGTGGATGATTTGATCGTCTGTAGTCCATCAGAAGAAGCATGCAAAACAGACACAGTGCACTTGCTAAAACATCTAGAAGAAACTGAGGCATATGCCAGAGAGAAGGTGGATCATTGGTTGCCATGGTGATTGGTTGTAATGTAATTGTGATTTCAGTTTGACAGAAACTAAAGTAAAGAGAGTTAAAAAGTGGCACATTTTGCCTACATAGTCTTTTTGGAAAAACCTCCGGGATAGAGAATGGCGGTAAGAAGAGAGTAGAAACCACAAGTCTCTTGATGTTTTGTGTACTGAAACCTCTACTTGCACTTATCTCACATCAAGCAAATGCAAATGGCTGAGCTTGGATGGTGAAAACACACACATCCACACAGAGAGAGGCGCAAATCCTTTAAGCAGTCATAGATAAAAGACAGGGCATCTTTCCAGATTGGAAACACTGAGGAGAGCCTCCATGTGGTCCTAGAAGCTGAATCCATATCCCTACCCTATCCTGGCCTTAGATACAGAGAGGAAGAAAGGAAAAAGGTTAAACACAAGGGGGAATTACAAAAGACGACAAAATGACTATAAAGAGTTCTGTCATCAAGGATTTCTCTTTCCTGTCCTTGTTTCTTCTGTTCAAAGCAGGTGAAGCTCTGAATTACTGCCAAAAAGCTGGCTTTAGCCCCACACAAAATAAATACAAATAAAGAAAAGTACATCCTGCAGTTTCCACAGTCACCTGCTCAAATTGATTGATGATGTTGAACCGTGGTGAGCAAGGATAAAAAGCAGTTGTAGCAAAGTTTACTTCGGTAAGAGGCTGGTTCATGTTGAGCTTTGCCAGCCCAGAATAATGGTTTTAGATTAGCCTTTTATTCAACAGTGCCTCAGTCCCCTAATCAGAGTGGTAAATATGCAGTGATTTGCAAATCTCATAAATGTAAATGTATTTTAATCACAACAGAACCTAGAAAACATGTCAAATGTTTAAACTGGACTTTTTTTAAACTTTTTTATGAAAAAAAAAAGATAATTTTGAAACATGTCTCAAAAAGTTGGGACAGAGGCACCAAATGGTAAAATGTAATTCTGCCTTGTGTTTAACCCCTTGGAGAAGTAAGTGGTACTAACAAGGAAAAGCTTGAGGAAGAATATTCTGCAACTAATTAGGTTAATTAGTAAAGGGTCAGTAACATGTTTGGGTTACTGATGGAATTTCAGAATAATGTCCTTCAATGTCCTAAAATATAAACTCACAAACATTTTGAATATATCATCATCTACAGTACATTACATCATCAAAAGATTCAGAGAACCTGCGGAGATCTCTGTGCACAAGGTAAAAGGCCAAAACACAATACTGTCGATGCCTGTAATCTCTGGGGCCTCATTGGGCACTGCTTTAAAAAACAGACATTCTGTGATGGATATCACTGCATGGGCTCAGGAATACTTCCAAACATCACGGTCTGTGAACACAGTCTTCTCTGGACCAAAGCTCATTTAAAACGCTCTGCGGCAAGTTTGTGGAAAACTATTCTGTGGTCAGATGAATTGAAATTTTGTCTTGAACACCATGGACGCCGCATCCTCCAGATGAAAAAGGGATGAACCTTTCAACTTGTTATCAGTGCTCAGTTCAAAAACCTGCATCTCTGATTGTATGCATCTGATAGTGTGCATTAGTGCCTACAGAATGGGGTTTGTCAGTTTAACAGTATGAAGCATGTGCTGAGTTTCATTCACATAATGGCACACACTTGCAGTTGGAAATTCTGTGCACTAGAAAGCACATTGTGCTAAGCCTCCACAAAATTTTGCTAAAACGTTTGAGAATCAGTAGATTTGCTGATTGTATTGTATGGCTAACACAGATTATTTAATTGAGAGAGACAGAGAGAAACAGAGCAACTGAAATAGAGCAAGACAGCTGAGACACCAATCAGAGCCTCTAATAAATTATTCTAACAACCAGTGCACTGCTTTCACCATTTCCTCACCCTGAAATGAAATGTGTGTGCACAGTGCACAGGTAGTGGGAGTTTAATTCTGATAAAGAAGTGTCACAGTTCAGACCATTTATTGTATAAAAATGTAAATGTAGAATTCTAAATTATCTCTGTTAATATAGACAACAGATTAGTGCAGCTTTTTAAAACCACGTCTAGACTCTTCTTTCCAACTGCATTTTGCTCCATCTACACTAGACCTACACAGTCTTAATATAAATGATTACCCACATCTTTAAATACTGTACCACAGTTATTTATTTAACATTTATTTATAATGAATTGTGTATGTGCAATATTAGATGTGAATAATATAATTGTTAAAGAGACCAGTGAGCTAAATCAACTACTTTTAATTCTGGCCATTCATCACATCCCACGTTTTGACATTAAGCAGTTTAATAGAGGCAGACAACAAATAAAATGTCTACTTTGGTTTTCTGACTCCAACATCACATTCCTGAAGGAAAGAGATTCAGAAACAGAAAAAGAGCTGAGCTGAAGCTGTACAGGTGGAGAAGTTTAGTCAGTTATTTTATCTTCTATTTCATCTGTGTGATTTTTCCTGTTCATTGCAGGACTTTTGTTTTCAGACTGCCAGTCTGAAACACACAAAGTCTATCTCAGAGACAAAGAGGAAAAATGTCACTTCATAAAAGGTATTTAACAGGATAATTATTGTGAAGTACACAGTGTTTATGTTGAATTGTTCTGTTGAAAAAGGAATATTACTTTTCAGCTTTTAACTTAATGTTATGTTAAATTAAATTAAATGTTGAATTTTTTCCTGCTCTGAAACATTGTCAAGGTGCTTCAAAATATTTGAATTCTACATATATGTAGTTTTTAGCAGCTTGGCACATTATAGCAAATAACAAATATTGTCAAGTCCTAAAGTGCTATATCCTTGCTTTGGCAGAAATTGTGTCCTCTGCAGAATATGAGATCTCCTGTTCCAGCTCATCACATTTGCCAGGTTTTAATTCGTTAAAATCTATCCACCTGCTAGCTGCTAACCAACCTCTGAGTCGGCTATCATCACTTCTCAGAAGGCTGGCATCAGGTGTGCCAGTTACCACCCAACTTCCTTAATCAGACAGCATTACGGCTTCTCCCTACCAGCCTCGTTGTCTTTTGACTCCTAACTGATGATGGCCCTTGAAACTTTAACCAACATTTTCTAGGGACCTGTTCTAGGTCTATTTGCCCCAAAAGAAAGTATGATCCATAAGAAGCAACAACCCAAAGCTTCAGCTGTCCAGCACCACATATGTTCCTGAGTCAGTCACTCCGTTAAGCTGAACCTTAACTGAGTCGATCTCACTAGCAGTTATGCTCTCCAACCATTGCTTGTCCCATGCTCCCTGCCCTAAAGACATGCTTAGAAGTTTCCAGTCCCCTGCCTCTTCTGCCTCATGCTAAAAACACACCGATATCCTTTTTTGTGTCAAAATTAAAATAAACTAGCGTTTTCTGTACTATATAGGACAGAAAATGGAAGTCTGTGGACATTTGGACACTTTTCTCAAAAACCTGTCAGGTGAGCAGATCAGCTCTCGATCAGATCGACCAGCGGATCCTGAATCGTCCTTGTCTGGCACCGCGCCGCTTACGCCCTCTGCCGTCGTCGGCTCCTCGCCAGCTGACATCATCGCCGTTTGCCTAGGGAGCAGCCACTCGCCCCAAAGCTGACGAACCCATGCAGCTCGGACAACTGACGCAGGGGGAGCGAGATCGCCGACGACACGAGGGCCTCTGCGCCTACTGTGGTTCGGCTCAACACCGCCTCCCTCAGTGCCCTCTGCGTCCGGGAAACAGCTCTACAGCATCTGTATAAACGAGACTCTACAGTTCCTGCAACTGGCTTTTTGGTGGCCCGCCAGCTGCCGGGACGTTCAGGAGTTTGTTTTGTCTTGTGACGTCTGCGCCAGGGTGCCCAGTCCGGTTCGTGGTCCGTCATCGCACGGGCCAATGCCGACTAAATCCGGCAGCAACACCGCCGGCACCCCTCGGGACGGTCGTTCTCCCCTGGCGACCGGGTTTGGCTGTCCACCAGGGACCTCCGACTGCAGACGGACTCTGCCAAGCTCACTCCGCGCTTCATTGGACCCTATACTGTCGTCACTCGCATCAACCCGGTCACCTATCGGCTGCAACTCCCTTCTTCCATTGAGGTCCAATATTCCACGTCTCTCGGCTCAAGCTTCATACTACTTCTCCTCTGGTCCCTCCCTCTGCACCCCTGCCGACGCCTTGGGTCATCGACGGCAGTCCGGCTTTCACTGTCCGGTGGCTCCTGGACTCCCACCCTCGGGGCCGGGGGTTCCAGTATCTTGTGGACTGGGAAGGCTACGGCCCCGAGGAGCGCTCCTGGGTTCCCGCCCACTTCGTCTTGGATCCATCCCTCATCGCCGACTTCCATTGCCGCCGGCCCGACCGTCCTGGACCGCCTGGAGCCGGTTGTTGAGGGGGGGGGGTCCTGTCAGGTGAGCAGATCAGGTGACAGCGAGGGAAGGCTAGGATTGGTTGGGACAGGATACAAACAGGAAGTCCAGTCACCTGCTCTCTGCTCAGACATTGGTTTGCGTTTGAGCAGAGAGCTGGTGATCTTTCATTTCTGCTTCACCCAGTCTCCGGTACCGTGAGTACTCTTTTTCACGTCCTCTTTTTGTCTGTTGGCCGGTTATCGAAACACCGATTCCGGGGGAATCCGCTTCTAAGCTCTTGGGTGTTTCAAAAGCAACCGCGTGAGCTTTCCAACCCACCTGCTGCTGCTTTGCATCTGGGTCGATCCCTTTTGCTACAAGGGCGTTCCTTTACAACTGTGTCTGTGTTCCGCACACACCTGACAAAACCGTTTTCCTCCGTTTTATGTACAATTTGTTTATGAAAGATAAAGTTGGTGGAAGAGGAGAAGAAAACAAGCAAAAAAAAGTTGATAAAAGTTGAAGGGCAGACCTTAGAGTGGCAGTGACATCACGCACTCTAAAAGTGTGAAAATTCCCCAATACACACTAATGGGAGAAAGTGACAACTTTTCAACAGTCTTTAAAAAGTAAAACTGCCATAACAATAGATGCCTTGCATTATGCAACAATAACACTTCTCACTATTGCTAATATTAATAAAACTAGAAAGGGTTGGCCAAGTTATTAAAAAAATAAGAAAAATTTATTTATAAAATAAAGTAAGAATAAAATACGACCTCTCAATACAGCCAATATTCACAAAACGGGTTTACTTTACTAAAATCGCTGTGATTACATCAGTATATTAAACAAAAAACGAATGCAGTTAAAAGCGAGGGAAGAGCTTTGTGTCGGGATCTGACAGACCTCTGGAGACCTGGAGTCCTCCTCCAGTCGGCTCAATTCAGCAGAGTGGTGCTTGTGGGATCGAGAAAGAAAGATTTTTCTTCCAGACTGAAACAGTGAGAAGAACAATGGACTAGTCCCCCATTAACTGTACAAATATAGATGTATTTTTTAGCTGTTGTTAATTATCTCTCGATTTGCTATGATTTTGATGACAGAGATTTGCTGCTTCCTCAAAGCCTCCCACTGTTGCACAGCTTCTTTTGCTAGTGGTGGGCGGATCGATCCAAAGTATCGATAGCATTGATACCAAGTCGTTATCAGATAGATACTAGCACAATGGTATCGATGTTATATATCTTTTCTACTTTCAGCGCGACCATTCCATCAGAAAGTAAACCTCCCGGTACAAACACTGCTCCTCTTACATTAATGTGACTCAGTAATGTGACTGTAGTGAATAATGGCACAGAGAAAGAGGAACGTTGTATCATCTACCATATTTTACGTTGATAGACGGGGGACTTGGGTCTCCTGTCTCTCCGACATGCATAGTAAACAGCATCACTATGCGTTAGTAATAGTAGCACGTCATTTATTCACAAAAATAAGTTTCAGTACAACATAACTATTACGTCCTGTTCAAAAACGTGATCAGGATTAGTTGTGAGCAACTGTAATCTGTAGGAGACAGGGTTGGAAAAAGCATAAACAAGAGAACAGCAGCTACAAAATAAAGAGACAGGGCACCCCTGCCGGAAAATGCAGCCGGTCCCATCTCCTACTAGGAAAGTGTAACATCCATGAAATTTACATCACTAACCAGCATGAGTCCTACAACTTCACTCTCAAAATTATTCAATTCTAGGACAAACAGAAACAGTATTTTTAGGGGGGTGCATTTTGTGGCAGGCCAGTTTGCCATGAAATGTGCTATCAAGAGAAGTATCCTGGATCCCAATTCACTTAATGTAACACAGGCATTTTTCTATGTTTTGTGAGTTTGATTGTGTTTTTAAAGCGATTTAATGTAACATTTGTTGTCTTATTAAATCTTGGTTCAAAGGAGATATCCTGGATTTGGATGTTAATTTAACACTGGTGTTTTTGTTTGTTCATATTGTGTGAGTGTGGTTGAGTTTATACAGTGATTTATACAGTGAAGTTTTTTAAAGCGATTTAAACATCATTCACATGCTGTAATTTTCAGATCTCGTTTATACAGATGCTGATAATTTTAATCAGGCAGTTGAGACCCGACATCATCTGAAACAGATCAATTAAAAATGTCAAAGGATGACCCAATTAAATGGCCGATTGATCAGGTGGTCGACCACTACGAAAGTTAAATTTTATTTAAACATTTTTACTTTAGTTTTATGTGACAAAGGTGCTTTTTCCGGCAGGCTGCCCTTATAAGGTAATAGTATCGGATTGGTATCGGCGATACCGGTGCTGTATTTACTTGGTATTGGACTGACAGCCAAAGCTTGCGATATTGCACACCACTACCTTTTGCTCTGCCCTGCCAGCTGACAAACCTGACACCAGTTCATTTGCATACTAACAGTGACTGGATGTTTAGCTGGTGGGAGGGGGAGTGGGAATCTCTGCCGGGTGCTTTGTGAGCCTGCGCACAAACAGAACATGGAGGGAAGGAGCGAACAAGGGGCCTAAACTTCTAAAAGTTTGTTGAAGGGGGCGTTGCTATGTCTTGTCCCAGCGTAGAGCCGCACCCGAGGTGTTAAGTTAGACAAAACTCTGCTTAGATTTAGCTTGTTGTGATTTAAATACGGTCGAACATGGTTTTAATTTGTTCTCTTGTCCTCTAGATGGCATCTCTCTGGTAGAATAAATGATAAATGATGATAAAGTAATGAATCGAGCGTTGTCAAAAATATAGCGCAGTAAAACTACTCTTTGTTTCAAAAAATTACTTAAGTAAATGTAATGGTGTAAATGTAACTCGTTACTACCCACCTCTGTTAGTAACCATGCTTATAGACATGGTTCAGTATAGCACCTGCTGACCTACTAATAGCCCAGTATGTAGTTTTCGTTGATAAATGTAATGACTATGTGACATCTAGGATAGAGGAAACTGAGATGGATGAGTGGAAGTCAAAACAGAGGACACGGAAACGTTTTAAAATGTGAATGCTCTAGTCTTATTTGAACCTACAGCTAAACTTATTTTCTCTAATGCTAAGCAGCTACAAATCATAAGCAATTATTGCATTTCTAAACAATATCAATATCACTTCGTTAGCTGTCTAAGAAATGTCGGGTAAGTTGTTTTTCTGCAGCCACAGTGTGGGGTAGAAGAGAAAAGGCAGTGTCAGGCATTGATGTGAAGACATACTGTCTGATATATGGACTGTGTCTTTCACTATAGGCTACCAGTTTTAAGGTTAAGTCTGTGGTCAGGACACATACACTTTCACCCGTGTGGCTTCATCATAAACACTTTAGAAGACCTAATTTAGCAGCCAGGGATTGCTGAACAACCTTGATTGATAGGCTGGTAAAGACCCCAGTCGGCAAGTCCTCTAGCAAATAATGATTCACAGACACACTTGTCAGTTGAGCACCCATCTGTCCTACTCACCTGCCAATAGAGTTTGAGCTGCATGCTGATATGGCGCTCAGTACCACCCAACACAATACAATACAGCCAGTCAGCAGTCAGCACACTCCTGTCGACAGAGGGAGAAACAATATGTCAGAGATCTCTCAATCAAGACAGAAGCTTTTAATAAGCTGATAATGTCATAACTTTAACAAAAAGCCAAGAACCAGTGAAAATGTTTTGACGCATGCTTCTAAATGTGTCAGCTATTTAGAAGCATTGGCCAATCAAAGACATTACAGTAGAAGAAATGCATAATAATTTAAAATATTTTGCAGATGAAGTGGCCTTTGCACTGAATCATCCTCCTATTATTTGCAAGTGTATACTGTGCAATGTGGAGCGAGACCCTGTGCACTTCAGACAAAATGACACAAACTGCGACTCTACCCTGCTGTAACGATTTGATAAATGTAGCATGTGTTTGACTCAGAATACATCACATCTGTGCCTGAAAAAGAGGCACACAAGTCTTAGCCCTGTGCATTTGTATGGTTAAATGAGGCCAACAGAATTCTCTAATGAAAGAAGCTGTAGCTGTTTCACAACAGATGATGATGATGATTTAAGCTATGTCAGTTATATCAGTAATATAAGCTTATGGATCAAAATATGCATCAGGACATTGTATTGGAAGTCACTTTGCAGGGAGGTGCAAGCACTAAGCACCTAGAGGTTAGCGCTAAAAGAACGCTAAAAGATTGCTGTTCACTGAACCTGCTGAATTTTTTGGTCACTATAACAGTTTGGAAGTAAGCAATGTGAGCGTCACGAAACATAACCAATTAACAACAATTTATTCTTTTCAAGTATATTTCAGAACAGACTTAATGTCAAGTCAAATTAACATGTTAAGCAATAACTGCCTGATAAATCACGTGGCATTCATTCATTTGTTTTTGCAGATATCTAGGTGAGATTTTCTTCCAGGCCTTCTGCACTTCCCAAAGAGTCTTCTGTGCTCGTTGGGCAATGTTCCCAAACTCATCAGTCCAGCTTCTCCCGTACCAGCTCAGTAGGTTTCAGATATGGTGATTGTGGTGGCTAATCTATCATTGTTACTTCCTTCTCCAGATAATTCTTACACAGCCAGGAAAAATTCTTGGGGTTATGCAAAATGAAGTTGTGAAGAAGTGGCATCCTTGAGGAGAGGTATCCATGCTGATTGAGAATACCTTGTACATGATGTAGATCACTGCTCTTCCATTGCCAAAGCCTTCCCAAAACATGTTTCCTCCTCCATGCTAGACAGGCATCTGTCATCTTTTCATGAGCTCTCTTTCTGAACTCTCTACTTTATGTTCTTCACTTGGATCCAAACACCTCAAATGTGCACTCACCAGTCCACAAGACTTGGTTCCAGCCATCTAATATGCACTGTTTGTGCATCTTGGCTCATTGCAACCTTTTCTTCCTTTCTCCTTTGCCAACCTTAGTAGGGTTTTTTCTTGGCAACTCTGCACATAAGACCATTTGGCCTGATCTGACTTAAGACAGTGTCTGTTCTCGCTGGTTTCTCTCTGGTTTTATTCAATGATGCAGGAAAGTCAGGAGCACTGAGACATCTGTTTCTCAAGGAGAACATTTGTAGGTATTTGTGCACTTGGACCTTCCACTGCATCTTATGCTGATTGGATCCAGTTGCAGCATATCTCTGAAGACTTTCAAGGAATTCTTTCATTTCTTGGCTATATTTTGTAGAAAATAATATTCCTATCTCAAAACAACCTTCTGAGGAAAGCTTTTTTTATTTGACTATTTTTTGTTTTAATTTTCGCTAAATATAATTAAATTTAATTAATTTAAAATTATTAAATTATGAATTTATTACTGGACATGAACTTATGCTTTAATGCCTGTTAGGTCATGAACGATCAATTTTAGAATTAGACTTAGAATTTTACATTAAGTTACAGATGAATAAGGAATGTTTTCTGTGTTTTGATATTCATTTTTCACATATCAATCAATCCAATAATGTCTCAATCTTTCCAAACCTTTTCTTGTGAGTGTATGTTATTTAAATGTGTGTGAACTGAACCTTGAGCTAGCTCTTCTAAAGTATGAACTTGATGGCACTATATTTGGGGTATATGCTCCTGACAAATTCTACAGATAGTCCATGGAGTCTATAAAGTATAATGGCTCTATAGTCAGACAAAGTGGATGTTAAGGCATGAGGAGGTATTTTGACCTGTTGTCATGGAACATTTTACTAATCTTATCAGAAGAGTCTACTTATCAGTTTCAATGTATTTGCGGCTTGGCTTTTTTTTCACAGCTCCCTAAATAGAATAGAATATAATAGTATAGCCTTTATTGTCATTGTACAGGGTACAATGAAATTGGAGTGCCACTCCCGTGGTGCAAAATACAAAATAAATATAAATGTAAAGTTAAAAAGTACAATCAAACAATAATATGTATAGTTAACACAGATACACAAATAGCAGCATTAATATAATGACAGCATGTAGTTTCAGTTCAGGAAAAGGATTCAGATTGCACATATAATGGTTATTGCACATGATCAGTATATGTGTAATTCGGGTAAAGAGGTTTTTTTATTTGTTTTTGTGTTTATTTACTACGGTGATAGCTCTGGGAAAGAAGCTATCCCTGAATCTATTTGTCCTGGTTTTATGTGACCTGTACCGTCGGCCTGACGGTAACAGTTCAAACAGATGATTACTGGGGTGAGAGTAGTCCTTGATGATATTGCCAGCTCTGCTGAGGTAACGAGAGTTGGCAATGTCGTCCAGGCTGGGCAGAGAGCAGCCAGTGGTCTTCTGGACTGCGTTGATGACCCTCTGCAGTGCTTTCCTGTCTGTAGCCGAGCACCCTGCATACCATGTTGTTATGCCGTAAATGGTGTAACAATTCTTTATGCCCTGCAACAGACTATGCAATCTACCCCACCTTCCACCCTGACCCTGAGATTACATCATAGAGGGGAATATTGTATGTAGCAAAGTTAGTAATTTTAAATGCTTTAATATCCAAAATAAGCAAATTTGAATATGCAATTCCTCTATTCAAACTATTCCAGTTGAAAGTACAGTTGTACAGAAATGCCATTTTTAGGAAATTAGGTACAGATTAATCAATGTGTGTGAGGGGAGGTATGTTTGTAAAAGTGCAGTACCATCTACATAATTACACATAACAGTTTTTCAGCTGTTGTGTTAATAAAATATGAATATGCTCAATCTCTTGTTGGAATCGCTAATGTTAGTTCTAAAACACAATTTTACACGATGATTCACATGTATGTGATTTTTACCACCTTCACTCCACAGAAATTGTCACTCACATGGAAATTTTTAGAAAAGCACCAGCTTTCTCATAATCTTATTATAAACTAAGCATTATTTTGATATTCAGCCCAGAACGGATCATTTAAACAAATTAAAATTTGAAGCACTTAGTTTGTTTCAGTGTTCGAGGGGAGATGCGAGTGTATGGATTGTGGGTATAGGGCAGAATGTGCGTTTATCTTTGCATGTTTGTAAAGGCAGCAAAGACCTGGATCTCCTTTGACAGTGTGAAAAAGCAACTTTCTTTTATTCATTACATGTGAATGCAAATTGTGTGTGTGTCCACTGCAGGGAGTTACACAGCCAAGACTGGTGTGTCCACGTATGCATGTGCTGGTTACATATTTCATAACAGCTTCCAACTTTGGTAATGCAGGCATTCCTATTGTCTGGACATCAACATGCTCCATTAGGTGGTGCACTGGAAGCGTATCATTAGTATTAGCAGGTGGTACAGATGTGAGAGATTGCAGGAGGGGAAAATGCCTATTTGCATCAGTAAACACTAACAAGACAAACCAGATCGCTGTTGAAATGATTTCAGTCAAGGTCAACCATTGTTTGTCATGCTAAGACCCCCTCCAGGCCCTGTTTACCATGATGAGTTTGTCTCCCGGTACATAGGGACAATAACTGTATGTAATGTGGAGATTGGTAGACTGATTGTCTAATATAGTGAATAAGAAAGAAAGCTATACTGAAATAGTCATGTATCAGAACTTTATTGGGGTCAACTGTGGCGCAATAGCTAGGGCAGTCAGCAATTGTCAATTGCCTATAAACCCCAAGGTTGGTAGTTCGCTTCCCACATGTGGCCAGGAATAGGGGATGGACCCTGGACATGACACTGAACCCTGAACCCTTGGCACCTAAGAGGGCAGCCTGTCCACAAAGAACTTTCCCGAGGGGATCAATAAAGTATCAATTAACAATTATTATTGAAAACCAAAGATGTCATAATGTGTCTACTTTTCCCTGGTTGGTGTTTAATACATGTTTATGTCCACAGAGGCAGGACAAACTATCACCAGTTGTTCTGTCAAGGGAGAGTTAATGACACTCCCCCACACAACTCAGTGTTGAAGAATGTGGTTACAAGTCTGGTGCATAACTCTATCCAAGAGCCTGGAGCTTGTATTTGCATCATCTAAGGTTAAAGACATGCATGGTGACTGCAGCATAATCGCTGACATTGCTTATCCTACTTTTCCTCTTCCACCAATTTTCCGCTGTCCTGTAAAACACCACCAATGGCTGACCATTTTAATTAACAGCAGAAGATTGTATTAGCTATTGCCAATGTTATAATTGCTATTAAGAAACTTTTGAGTATTGCCTGGTATACGTGGCCGCTGCAACTGGATGTCAGTATTGAGGCAAATATGGTTTGTGAGTGGAATCACACATCACTTTACCACTGCAAGTGGACTGCATGCAAGTTTCTATTCAAATTCAATTTGGAGAAATTGAATTTCAAAGATAATAGCAACACATAACTCAATGCTTTTTGGAAAGACCTTTTCAGTGAAATATTGTTTCAGATGTGTTTTGTCTACACAGAAGTAGCTAGAAGAGGAGAAAGAACACTATCTTGATTTCAAGATTTTGTTGTTAAAGCTAATTCTTGGGGCAGGGACATACACACTACAGCACGTTCTGCACTATGTGCAAGAATAAACAACTCTCCATACCAGCAGGTGGTGAGTCTATTCATCTTTAAATAATGGAAGGCGGGAGACATACAGATGTACGTACATGTACATGTCCATGTCAGTGTTCATTTGCAGTTTTCATTTATTTTCATTTGGTTACTTCTTTTTAACTTATTTTTACTTGTATTTTTTGGATCTGTTTATCATCTTGCAATCCTTATTTTTGTTCCTTTCTGCATCAAACACTGTAGGCATTCATCTGAAAGAAATCTCCATTTTACTTCTCGATGCACAGCAGCTATTACAGGAAGGAAGGAAGAAACATGAGCATAGTCTCATCTGTCATCAGTGTGTCCTTTCCTCAGTAAACAAGGAGAAGAGATAAACCAATATTGTAAAGAGCTCCCTAGAGGACACAGTGCCTCATGGCTGGTGCAAACAACTTTCATTTTCCACCTCTCCAAATTGCTCTTGACATACTAAGCCAACATAAGCATCTGATTCTCACTATGGAAAATGGAAATTGCCCAATTTCAGGTGTTGTGTGATCAATCAGGGTGCCATCCAGCCTTCAGTGTGATATGCTCTGGCCATACATCCTCACTTTTTATTGAGAAATGGAAGAATAAAAACTTCCGTTTTCCAAAAGTGTGCACACTACATGAACATAACAGGTATACAGATCACATATGAGCACACACACAGAAAGAAATATAAAAAGGGCAAGAAGGCCAATAATGCAGATGACCACTTAATTCCCACTGGTCCCTCTGTCAGCAGGCAACAGAGGTGGCCAGAGATCAATACAGCTATTACCTGATAAAAGTAGAGAGAAAGAAGCAAGGGGGGGGGGGGGTAGACAGAGAGAGAGAGAGCCCAACATGGTGTATCTCATATCCAGATAATAACATTGCTGCACTTCTGACAGACATCCAGATAGAATATATGATGGATAGAGAAGGAAGGGGAATAAGAACAGAGGAAGGAAAACACTGTTGCAAGGAGACTAAGAGACAGACAGCTAGACAGGCTGATAAATGACACAGTATACACAACAGATTATAGGACAAGTTGAGGTTTTATCAAGCCCTGAACCAGTGACAAGGTGGTGAGTGAGAGCATGCTGTTCCCTAGTTAGGCAAATGAGTTGGCTTAAACAGTTTCTCATCCCAGAGAATCATTAGATGAGTTCATTCCATTTGAATACAAAAGCCATACCAAAAATCTTTTACTAATCAATTGCAATCATTTAAACATCAGAGGCTTTTCATAGTTGGTGATCTTGTTACATTCACTGCAGCCACTAGACTTCGTCAAACAGTCTCGTATATCTAGGTGTGCATAGATTTTGCCTGTGGTCATATAGTAAATTAAAATTAAATCTTAGACTTCATAGAAAGTCTTGATTCAGGCAAATCTATGGTTTAATTGGCCTTGTTAAAGTCATCAATTGCACAGGCATTAGAATAATCACTCTGAGCACCAGTGAAGGCATTTATTATATATAAATAGAGACTTTGTGAGGTTTGAATAACTTTAAAGTGATTTGAGATTGTTGATTAATATGGGTCCAGGTTTTTTTTATATAGGCTGCACTATATGTTTATATATTTATATATATGTGTATATATGTTTTCCTGGTGTCAGCACCCGACATGCTCACATACACACACACACACACACACACACACACACAAACCACCAATATGACAATACATATACACTATATTGCCAAAATATAGTATGCACAATATAATGAGCACAATACAAAGTCCATGGACATGGATGAGTGAGTTTGGTGTGGACGAATTTGACTGGCCTGCACAGAACCCTGACCTCAACCCGACAGACCTTTAGGCTGAGTTGGAGCGGAGACTTTGAGCCAGCCCTTCTCATCCAACATCAGTGCCTGACCCTACAAATGCTCGTCAAATATGGTCAAATATTCCCATAAACACACATCTAAACCTTGTGGACAGCCTTCCCAGAAAAGTTGAAGCCATTAAAGTTCATGTGTGTGTAAAGGAAAGCGTGCTAGTACGTTTGGCAATATAGTGTATATGTAATCTAGGGAGTGTGGATAATCTGTTAACACTGCATGGACACTAATTAACAAGAGTCTTCCTAAAATAGATAGATAGACACTTAAAATATCAGTGACATATGCAAACTTAAAAAGCAGAACAGGTACTGGATGTTCATAAACTAACAGATTTTCTTTCCCACCTGGAAAAGTCCAGCTGTCTTTCCGCTCTGAGGGCACACTGACTAATCAAGAATGCTAATTAGAGAAGCTGTGAGCTGCAAACTTTGTGAAAGCAGTGCATGTATCTCTCTGCTATACTGACCACTTTAGCATTTAGGCCAAACTGAAACCAGCAGATAACATTGTCTTTACTGTGTCACAGTCACATTCTGCAGGTTGGCATTGGTTACTCCCCCAATAGTGGTTTCACAATATCCCATTCATACCAGCAAATATACTAGATTTCAGAGTTTGGCATGCGTTACAACTCTACCACCAGCTAGTGGGTGTTGGCTCAAGAGGCTGGTGTTCTGGATAATCAAATAATCATTTCCATGTCTGATTTTGTTTGCCTCAGCATTGTTTTCCCCCAAGGCACAGTAAAAATGTCATTCTGTATGAAGTGTCATCATCATGTTATTGATGCTCTTCATCGTTGTCGGATGTTTTCCTACTTTGCAGAGTTACCTCTAAGATGCTACGTAGGTACTTTACACTGAGTAGTACATGGGTCTTCCGGCGCTGATAGCCCAAACACACAGTAATAGTATGTTGTTTTCATGAATTAGGGCATGCTGTCAATAATAGAAGTTGTAAGCACATATGTAGGATTTACTGGGCACCCATTTGTTAATACTGGTATGATCCCTTCAAGATATCCTTTTTGTTGTAAACAAACAAAATCACGCGACTGTATTTTTAGGAATTCTGATATGATTATGAGGGTGCACTGGGCGTAGTACATGTTGCCATAAAATGAATCTTTTATGGCTCTTGTTTCATTCATTTTACACCAGGCCAATAGAAAAGTAGAATTACTTCTACAATGTACACATGACTTGTGTACCATAATGGCCATCCCAGTAGGCTACTTTTTTTATTTTTGGTGTTTGAAGTGATTTATAAAAATCATGTTTATTTGAAAGCTGCAGGGGTTCATGACCCACGTCCACCGTAATATTAAAACATTCTCTGTGTATAGTGACTGTGTGTTGTTGGCTAGGTAGCTACATTGACTGACAGATCATTGACACCAAAAAGGGATTATATTATTGTTCAAATATAGATTGCGTGCACACACACACACACACACACACACACACACACACACACACACACACACACAGATCAGGTTCTTACTTGGCTGCCAGCCATGGTTTTCCCAGCCTCCTGTAGACTGCAGCTTGCCGCAAATGGTTCTGGAAGTGGCTCGGGTTCAGCTGGATGCTCCTGATATAAAACACACACACACACACACACACACACACTTTTAATACTTACAAATCTATAATACTTCTATTCTAATCAAACTTTTACACCGGGTACCACCTGAAAAAACATTTAGCTCGTTAAGTACCACCACTGTGAGCAGAGGTGGCTATAAACAAATTACATTTACTCCATTACATTTACTTAAGTAACATTTTTTCTAAATGTACTTCTATGAATAGTTTTACTGCACCATACGTTTCTTTTAGTGGAGTAGTTTTGTGTCACTCGACTCCTTACTTATTTTTTTAAGTTTTATTATTAAATTAGTTTCACCACGTCGTCACAACAACGATCACATGACTCCGTTTCACCACCGGTAATAACGTTGCTACGCTAGCTGCAAATAAACAACCCCTCACTCAACAGAGGTGGAGGCCTCAGACACAACTTATCTTCAACCAAATTCACACATCCACCAGGTTGACCACACTTAACGACCCACTCAATGGGGGCAGGGGGAGCTGCCAGGGGTGGGGCTGTTACATCTACCCACACTCATCCCCTGCCTTTGTTTCACCAACCTGGAGGATAAATTTGTGGTCACTAGCCAACTTCACTCAGATTGATAAAGTTCTGTGGATGCAGAACGAAA
>JAUYWH010000020.1:1777767-1793016 GCA_034779795.1 Ctenopoma multispine
AGCAAGCGGGGAAGAGAAATGACAGGAAGTGTTCCTATGAGATGCAGGCTAGGAGGTGGAGCCGGAGACTGTGACACCAGTTGCCATGACTCAATCTTCAGATAACTTCACCTGGATGACTGAGAATCTTCACAAACAATGCTACATTTCTTGAAGTTCTTGCTGACCCACAGAAGGCAGACAGCTATACAGCAGGGCACAAGTGCGCACACTTTATCTGTGAGATCACCTGCTAGCTCACTCTGGATTCAGAAATAAATGTGATTTACCCTCACATGCTGATCAACCAACAGACCTCAGCTACGTCTGTGAATAAAGCTGTTTCTGTCCTCGTATGTAACAACAGCCTGAGGGAGCCAGCAACGTTATAACTGACCTGTGTTATGTCTGCTCATGTGTCTGAACAAAACGTCCCCATTAAAGCTGGACATGGTTCTAATTTCGTTCAGATACCAGATTCCAGCTACTACATCCTGTGAATGAAGACACTGTAGTCAGTTTGGGTTAAGACTTTGCGTTGTGACTCTAATGCTGGTAATAACATGTATTTATATATTATTTATAATAGTCAAACACCAGATTCCTCACATAATCTGTTAAATGTGTTCAGAGTTATTCATTAGGACAAAATCAAACTGACAATCAGAATGGGACACTGGATCAGTTTTGCTGCTGGTGGTAAAGGTGATGTGATTCAAACTGTCAGACTCCTTCCTTAACATGCTGTCATAATTTATTCTGTTCATGCTTTTATTTTGATATCTCTTTTCCTGTTACTCACCTTTCTGGTGTCTGGAGTCTTTTTACTCTGACCCTTTGTTTTTTTGTGTTTGCGCCGCTGCCTGCTGGTCTCCTGCTGCCTGAGGTTTTACCCTACTGAGACTGAGAGTACTTACACTCCTTTCCATCCGATTTTTTGTTTGTTACTTGACTATTTTGAGGCAGAACTAAAATGGGCGAGCTCTCAAGCGAGAGGTAGGGATGCAAATTTGAATTGGGATTGAGTTTATGAGTATAGTACCTTGTCCTCTTGCCAGAAAAAAATACAGCAGGCAAGGAAATATTCAAAGGTTATGAAATGAAATGAATAATACCAACTGAGCACTGAAGGTGTGAAGAAATGAAAGAAGCAAGCACCTGTTGCTTTCAATGTTGATTTAAAATGAAGCTCAGTCAATATGACACAAAACACCAAAGGCAAATTCAGGAATAACAGCCATGTTCATACACACTCCTCCTTTTAGGGGGCTCATAAATAATTAAAACATATTTAGGATCCAAAAGAGCAACCTTTTGAATGTTCTTGATTTGATGACAAAGTGGTCTGGTGACTAGGGCTAAACCCAAATAGCCGAGTTCCAAATATGCCATTATAAACTGGCCTACAACGGCAAAACTGGCATGAATGTAAATGGAGAAATATACTGTTTAGGAGACACGACAAGAGTCCACTCTGGCTCATTAGCATGGAGGAAGCAAAACAGCCTGAACACTGCCTTTGCATACTGCTGGTATCCAGCTACCTAAAACCATCTTGGAGCACTTTCTTTGTTTTAAAGTAATATAAATTGTATTATATTATTATATTATATATTATATAATACAAATTGCTGTAATATAAATGTGGACAAACAATCTCCCTTGCACACACTTCCAGGTGTGTTCCCTCAAGACTTCTTGTAATATTGCGTTTACGTGACTCTTAAAGCAAGCCCAATATAAGTGAGTAGACTAGACGAGTAGAAAAAAAACATAATGCCTCCAACCCAAGTGGTACTACTGAGCCAGAGGCAAACTGTCTCTCTTTAATCACCTGAGAAGCAAATCACAATCTTAGTCTAAGTTTTGTTTTAGGAGGACAAGCAAAAGGACTGTGTCTTTGTTTAAGTCTTAAATATTGGGAAATTATTATCATTACTTTTTATGAAATGTCAGGTTGATTATTAGATGCATGATGGAGATGGAAGACAGAATTACTGTGCCTAACATAACAGTTAATATTTAATTTGTAATTATGTTGGAGAGAAATGCTACTTACCTTACGATGTACAGCAGTGGAGTAAAGTGGCCTAAAGTAACCACCTTATGTAGTGACTGTGGTTCAACCATAAATAAAACATTTATTAGCTTATAAAGTGTTTCTTTTTTAAGAGCCCAGTTGCTTATTTTGGGCTTATTTTCATAGTTTCCAGCTGCTTCTTTCTCTCCCAATATCTGGCAACACTGCCACCAAGACACATTGTGATCCAGTCACTCAAAGCAGCACACCTTGGTGACCTGGGATGTGTTTGAGCACACATCCTCTGTAGTGTAAAGGCTTGTGTGTCTTGATGCTTCGCCTGATAAAGAGGTTACAGGAAAAATGTCAATAAATGCAGTATAATGTTGTCTGTGTTTAGTTATCTAACACATTTTTCAAACACACACGCTCTGTCCTTCCAGCTGAACCCCCTGCTGTCCTGACATTTCTTTATTTCTCACCAGTGTGCACCTCTGCCCTCTGTCTGTCTCCCTAATTCATCTTCTCACCTGCCCCTCCCCACTTGATCTCTCTGCCCACCTTATCCTCCTCACTGTGTTCCACAAATCCCACACACTTAGGTCTGGTTTTAACCCTTGTTCAATCTGCTTTTCTGTTTGGACACACACATGACTTCCTGTACTGTTCCTTATCACAGTGGAGCTGGAGAAGAGCCGCCGTTTGACCAGCAGGCTGTGGAGAGTTTGCTCAGCATCCTGCTCTCCACCACTTGCTCCAAGGATTTCAGTTAAGTTCATGGCACAGAGCCAACTTTCCTGATCAGTTTGTTTAGTTTGTTGGTGTCACTGGCTCTGATGCTACTGCCCCAGCACACAGCAGCAAGCAACATTGCACTGGCTAAAAACAGACTGGTATAAGATTTGTAACAATGTTGTTGCACACATGAAGAAGCTCCCTCAAGAAGTAGACTCTGCTCTGCCCCTTCCTGTAGACAGACTCTGTGAGCGTCCACTGGAGCAGGTATATAATGACACCGTCTACTCCAACCTGGGGCCAATAGGCAAACTGCAGAGAATCTAAATATTTTTCCACCTGAGGCCTCAAACGGATGGGAAATAAACAGAGGGGCATGACCAGGCAGGGATAGTGACAGGAAGTCAGTGGATATTTCAGCAGGTTGGTAAACAACGTTTTTTCAACATGTTGCAGCATCAAATTGTAAATTTGCTTATATCTACAAAATACAATCAAACTGGTTGATGAAAAGACTGGAAATCTTTTCTTTGGTTGAAAATGAAAACGAGCTGACAGGAAAAGTCTTACCTTTTTTTAAGTGGGGTCAAGCTGTGTATATTTTCTAACAAAATATCTGCCATATAATATCTAATTCTAGTGACTATTTATTACTGGCTTTTCATGGTCACGTTTAGAATCTCACAGCACTTGGCTGCTGATAGGGAGAAATTGCAATCTTTGAATTGACCAAAACCCCCATTTATTTCTGCTATGAACCACTGGTTTCCGTTATCAAGCAGAGGATCACTTGGATGGTGAGCGAGCACTGGGGAAGCTTCACCTCCATTAAGTGAAGTGGTGGCAGTATCCAGCAGAGTTGTTGTAACTGCGTGTTTTTACCTCAGGTCAAACCAGGGCCTCGGCAGAAGTTTGCTCACGACCCCAGGCGATCTGCGTCATTTTATTGTTTGGATAAAATATATTTCCTATGGGGAAGCTTCAGATCATATTGGAATCCTGTGGAGAAGCGTACAGAATTATGGAAATGTGAGCCAGTAATAAAGGGGTTTCTTCATCAAAAGCCTGTGAGCTATCATAATAACCCTACTACAAAAGCTCTGCTGTCTGTCAACTGAATACCAACTGTGGCTGCATGCATTATAACCTGGAGCTGCTGGTGGTTGAATTGCTCCACTCAAAAGCACAGCGATAGTTTATGGGAAGTGGCAACTGCAGCTCATGATTAAGCTGTTAGTTTTTATTTTCCTGCTATACTTGCAAGTTCAGCGCCACGACTCAAGCACAAACTGGTGCTGATCCTCATCATAAAGATCATAGAGGAGAGATGTGGACAGGAAGCGCTGGTTGTTCTCAGCATAAAGTACAAGAATTCAAGTAAATAGAAATAGAATAATTTTCATAGTTAATCAGACTGAATTGTTACATGTGTTTGTGTTCAGTTCTTCCACAACATAGTTTCCATACGGAGAACAGTGACTATGTGTTACCACGCCAAGGAGAGAGTGAGAAATTAAGAGCCCCTGGCTAAGAACTGCAGCAGCACTGTGAAAGTAAATGAGCATTGTATATTGATCAGTTTTCCTTTAGTAAGTACTATTCCTTTAAAATTTGACACAACAAGATGTGGTTTTTGAACAATGGATCAAATGACCATGTGTCTTATGCTGTAAGCACCTTGGCGTCTCATCCTAATGTCTAATTTCACACCTGAGAGCGACACTATTTTTGGCTGGATATACTGTGTCATTGCGCTAGGTGTCATTGACACTGATCTAGTGTGATCAGTGACATCCCTGTGTGTCTGTTTTCCCTCAGCTTTATAGTGCAAACCTTAACTACTCTTTAATTTGCTAGTGTTTGTCAGTGATTGTGCTGTCTTTTAGATACTACATTCAGATGGATAGTGAAGGTAATAATACATTTTTTTGGACTTGCATTCTTTCATAAATCAAAAAGTTATGGTGTAGTCAAGATGTGATATACAATATTTTATGGGTCATATATTGCGTCTACTGCAGCATATTTTACATGCCATTGTAATTTTGCTGCATTCATAACATAAAAATCTGCCTTTACTTTTCATGACGTGCAGCAGACTAAATTGTAATACACTATGCATTGTTCTTACTGAAAGTGAGACATTAGTGGCGCGTAAGCACTACTTGAAGCGGCCTTAGGTCTTTCTGCAAAATCACTTTGAAGTTTCCTCATGTTAACTGAAGACCTGACTTAGGTAATGCTTTAAGATGGGTCCTCTGCTTGAACTCTGAGAAGCATTAATATGGGCTCTAATCTGAAGTGCTGTTAATTGGTGATTTCTGGGGCTGGTAGCTGTAATGAAGTTATCCTCTGCAGCAGAAGTAACCCAGTGTGAACGAGAAGCAGGTGAAAAAAACAGACTCCTTGTGGCTGGTCAGTACTGATTGTTTTCTTGACCTTGTCCTGCAGATAGAACACTCCATTAGCAGCAGCAAAGAGCACACACAAGATTTCTCATCTGCTCACCAACCCCATCCTCAGCTTTCTCTCTTTTGTTAAGTCATGTTTTTTCTTCTGTCTCTTCCTTATCAGTCTTCCTTTCATCATTTCATTTCCCTATCCACATCAGCTTCAATTCTATTTTATTTTTTTGCTTTCGTCTACCATTCACGTCTATATTTCTACTATTCCCTTTGTATTCCTCTTATTTGTTATTCCATGTTTTGCCATGTTCTTTCTCTGTTCTACTTCTCTACACTCCTTAATCCAAATCTCCAAATTTTCTGTTCGCCTGCTGTCTCTGCCAAAAGTGAAACTGTACTTTCCATGCATGTCTGTCCACACTCATATTCTAATCTATTTATGCCTGAGTGTGAGTGGATGTTTGAGCCAGAGATAATGAAATTCTCTCCAGGCCTTTGAGATACAGAATTGATGAGAATGGGACATGCATGAGGTCACAGTGACTTTTGACCACTTAGATCTCATCAGTTCATCCTTGAGTCCAAAGAAACGAGCTTGAAGCCGTTCCTGTGAATCACTTTGATTGAAAACACAAAAACAGCTGTTTTGATGTTACCAAACTATTTAGTGGCTTGTTATCTGTTAAGCCCATTCATATGGTTAAGTAGGCCTCCAGGCAAAGCAGGTGGTATTGTCAGGAAAAAACAACGAGGTTAGCATTAGGCACAAGAATGAGTTGGTTAGGGGTTAAGGAAATGATTAGTTTAACTTACAATAATTAACTAACTAAAATAAACTTCTTCCCTATGCAGAGTCTGTGCCGCTCTTACTTCTCTCATATTTACTGTCCTACAGCTTCTAGATATTACCAAATTACCACACATCAAATCTGAACTGCTGAAAAAATATAGAGAAACACTAAGGGTGGCTGTGGATCAGGAGGTTGCGCAGTCGTCTGCCAATCGTGAGGTCAGTGGTTCGATTCCCGGCTCCTCCAGTCATATGTCGTAGTGTCCTTGGGCAAGACACTGACCCCAAGTTGCCCCCGGTGTGTCAGGTCATAGCAGCTCTGCCATCGGTGTGTGTGAATGAGAAGCAGTGTAAAGCGCTTTGAGTATCAATAGTAGAAAAGCGCATTTACTTTGAAAACACATCAGATGTCAATTGGAAAAAAATCATGCTGGATATCCATAGTATCTATATACAAAGTATCTATCTACAGAGGGCTTAATTCAAATTCACCAAGAAATTTAAACTGAAAAACTGATGCAGCGGGCTAGTCCAATTTTCTGAAATGTCATTTCAGCAACTCAAAATGGTACTCAGTACTTTGTATGGCTAGTAGTAGTTTGCTATTTTAATTAAATTCCAACACTAATAATAGTCCACTAACCCCTCAATAGTATGACAGTGAAAGAGGGATTCCAAGAGTGGGAATTCACAAATTGTGGAGAAACAAATTTAAAATGCATCTCCACTATGAGAGTGAGAAACAGCATCAGGCAGTATTTACTAAAGGAGAAAGAAGAAATTCAGCTGAAGCAAGTGCAGGAGCTATCCATGGAGACTCAGTAAAAAGAAAGAAAAAGCTCTGTGGATAGTTTGAACAGCTACACATCAATGGCAGTCAATCATTTATAGATGCTACAACATTTTCTTTTTGATGGTTCATTTCCTGAACTGCGTCCTGTGCAATAGACACATCTCAAATAAGTAGTACACATTGGGTTTTCGTACTCATGAGAAAACACAGTTAAGTTTCTTAAATGCAGTGCCTGCATGTTCTGCTCTGCTGGTTGCCCTGAACACCAGTGATGAAAAGTGCCCCCCCTGCCAGTACATAGACTTTACCACCACCATGACTCCTAAAGTGCCCCCTACATGTTTGGGCATCATTTAAATGCAGAGTTAAACTGTAGGGGTACAGTGGGCCTGGGAGACATGGCATGCAGGTCCCTGGTGACCAGATGAACTCTAACCCTTGATGCAGACCACAAGCTTGCCAGCCAGAGTGTGGAAACCCCCCTACTTTGTCTGTTATTATACTATTTCCTCCTTACATTAATTGGACAAATGTACAACAATTTATTCAAGAGACAATTTAAAAGGTATCTAGTTATGGGATATTAACTTGCATACTATTAAATGAAATAAACACGTGCCTGAAAATGATGATGTGTTGTTAAGTTTAATAAAAAAATAAAAAATATAAACGAATCACGTGAAACTGACTTTATTACTATGTTGTCATTGTATTCCAGTAAAGTTAGACAACAAGTAGGAGTATGATGTGTCTGTTTATAAAAACTTTGACTACATGGCTAATTTGGAAGAATGGATGAAAAGGGCTATAAGTTTGCTGGCTATTGCAGTAGTACCCATGTGTCATGTACTATTAATAGTATAAGTATAGTCCATAGAGAGAGAGGACTGCTTATACTGTCTCTGCCAGATCTTCTGTTGCCAGTGTGTTGAGCTTGATCATCCTCAGTCAGTCTGTAGCTATCAAACTCCTGATGCTGCATCATCTGCCCACCTGAACTCTGGATATGTTTGCAATGTTGTTGAGAAGTGTCTGTGAAGATTTCCAGTCATCAAGGTCATGGTTATCCCCTTGGTTATGCGTCGGGCATAATCTATCACCCACGCACAATGCAGTTCTTTCAGTATTACCCAGGCATTCATCACAGGCAACAACAACCCACAGGTGACCATCAGGTGCTAACGACTTGAGGACTCCACAGAGTGTATAAACCTGCTAGTCCAACCAGTCATTTAGAATTGAGAAAGCCTTGTGGATGGGAAGCGAAACGTCTTCATTGAACTACATCAAGTTCAGCTGCCACTGAATAATCTTTTTCAGGTTGTTGAAAAGGATGCATGTACAGTACAGGCTCATCAGCACACTGTTTCTGTGAATGCAGTTTTTTTATTTAACCAAAACAAGAGCACAAAGACGAGACAATGTCAAGTTGAATAGAAGAAGGGCTTTAGGACATTGAACAATTTCAGGATTGTGTTTTCATTACTCTTTGTTTAAACATGGCTTCACAGTCTTGTTAATAAGGCAACTTTCAACTGAGAACTGTTGAAACTATGACATACACTATTCCCTACCCTATATTGTACCTTATCCCCCACCCTAGGCCAGGCGTCGGCAACCATGTGGCTCTTGCATCCATCTGCCGCGCCCCCCGCCTGTTGGCTTTGAAAAAATGTGTATAAATGAAAATGTAATTAATTTTAATGATTCATGGACAGATTAATTTGCATTCACAAGTGATGAAGCATTAATTTGGCTCCAGTGAACTCAATCAACTACAGATCAAAAGATGTAAGTGATATTGAGCAAATAGCGCTGTTATGCAGATAGAAATGGGAACTCTGCTGTCCTCAGTCTCCAAAATATTACGTTCATATACAACTAAACTGCATTCAAAAATACGTTTTCTTAGGGAACGTATAGGTAGGAAACAGGCCCTACCCCACAATGCTCCACGATAGCCTGATGTGCACCTCTACACTACACATTGTGGCAATTCAGACTGTTTTGTCTGATTGTGACTGGTCATACAGACATTTTCTCTCTTTGCTGCTCCTCAATAATTTTAGTAAGTTACTACTGTTCAACAACTATTAGCTCAGTACACCAACATGGCTCAACCTGGCAAAGAAACTCTTGTTGTATAAACCCCACCACTGACTGGTGTTTTGGAGGTTTACAAATGCTCACAAAGGAACTTGCTGACCCAGTGTCATAGGACACTTGCTGAGCCTACAGCATAGGGTTTGTGTAGATTCAGTGATTCAATGCATAAGAATAAATCAAGTTATAAGGTAAAGGAGGATGAACAGTAGACACTAGATTCCAAGGCTCATCATTGATCATTAAAGTCCAGGCATTTTGTGGATAGCAACTAACCCACAACGTAACAACAGGACAACGTATTTAGTGCTTGCTAAAACGGCTTTTCTCATCTTCATAGCTGATAAAGACTAAAACATTCAGCGAAAACGCTGAACAACTTACACTGTTGTCGACAGCGCTGACTCAAGTGCTTGTGCCATTGCAAGCTGACAAAGCAAGTGAGTGTAAGTAAGACTGGCACTATGTAAACAGCTGCACTGCCATGACTGTATTAGAAGTTAGAGTCACAAACATGATGTCAGTAGATGCAGCTCAGTATTGATTTAGTCAATTTAGATAACGTTTCATACAAAAATTCTTTTTTTTTTTTTTTTACGTAGATATAAGGGAGAAGGGTTCTGTATATTAATACACAGCAGGAGAAACAGTCAGAGGTGTACTCCACTACAACTATGAGTACAACCCTTTAATTTTTCTACTCAATTAAAAGTGCATGCACAAAATCTTACTTAAAGTACAAAAGAGGGTTAGGGTTAGGGCTTAGGGTATCCTAACCCTAAGGGGGTAGGTATCCCAGTAAGAAAAAATTAAGATTTTAACAATATAGAATTTGATACTGGTGAAAACAAAAGGGTAGAAGTTTTGTCCAGATTTGTTCAATAAACAAATTTATAACAAGCTAATCCTGCAAAAAGTAACTAGTAACTGATCACATTAAAATAAATGTAGTGGAGTAAAAGTACAATATTTTCCTTTGGTTTGTAGTGGAGGAAAAGTAACTACTCCAGTAAAGTACAAGTAGCTCTAAACTGTACTTAAGTACAGCACTTGAGTAAATGTACTTAGTTACTTACCACCTCTGGTAACAGTTAGCATTTCCCATATCATCCCTGCATAGAAGAGTTTAAGAATCCACGCTGAACTCTCTGTGTGTGTGATGATGGTAATGATTTTTTGGAATGAACAGGAAAAATTCACTCTACTGTGTCGACAGGAAATCAAAACACCCCTGTGAGCGCAGCCAGGATGTTCAGGTCAGTCTCATTAATGATTAACACTAAATTTTTAAATTAATTATTAACATGATCAGTTGGACATTGAGTAACATTATTAGTGTTGGAATTTTATTAAAATTACACTGTAATTTAAAACAGCAATGGAATAATAATATACTGAAGGCAAGAAAAACGCTTTGTTGATGACGACGACGACTTCAGATAATATTAGAGGAAGAATCTCAATCACCAGTCATGATTGACTGAATGAAATGAAACTAGAAACAATATTCACTTTTATTATGTGTGTGAAAAGTGGAAAAGGCCCAAATGTAAAAAAAAAATTAAATAAGCATATTCATTCTCTCAGATCCATGTGAGATGGACAACTAAAAAAACCGGTATTGTTCTTGAAATTAGTTTGTCAGTGATGCTCAGACAACCTGACGCAATCACCATGTGTCATCAGTAAATGAAGGGTCAGCACTGACTAAAAATGAGTTTAGTAAATCCAAGTTTTGTCATCCTCCTTGTGCTCAAATTCACACATTCGCAAACTCAAATCTTGATTCCGTACTACATTGCAACAAAAGCATGTTGAGATAGATAAAACACATCCGAGTACACACTGTAAATTCTAAACGCGCTCCTAACTTGCATAAATTAGTTAACTTTACTCAGTTATCAGCAATATGTATTTTAATTTACATATTAGTGAAGCAAACTAACAAGTAGTTTAGCAACAAAGTAAGCAATGATATTACTACACCATCGGGAGGAAGCAACGCTCTAATCTCTGGCTTCTGTAGAAAACTTGAAGACTTGCAATGGCGCAATTTGTTCCCAGTGTCTCACCAACCCAACACAGTTGAAAAGTCAAGACAAATGACCGTTTTTATCTCCATCTGTTCTTGTAGCACCCTCTGCTGGCATTTGCTAAAGAGGGAAGTATAAGTTTGAACTACTGTCAGTAAATATGTATTTCATATTCACTCAGTTCCTTAGTAATGGAGTACATTTTACACTGGGGTGGCACATTTCTGAGCACCAGGAAAGTAAAGCTAATTAGTACAAAGTGGACTGTTGCTGATGCAAAGCAGAGAGCAAACAAAAGAGATGATCTGTTAATTTTTTACAATAATACCGTAAAGAAGTCTATGTTGAATCAAGAGCACAGCTGAAGTAAGGTATCAGTTTAAACAAGTGTAAGTAAACTATACAAAATAAGATTTTAGTTCAAAATTCCTAGTTTGCTTTAGTGTTTTGAGACATTTGGTTTGAATGTGTTTTAAGTACAGTAAGGTTTAAAAAATACATTTAAAGTGGAAGAAGTCATGAGGATGATGATCAGCACAGCTAAACATACGAATGAAGAAGCAAAGCCCTTGTGTTTTGTTGTTCTGAGGGACTGATTTAAAGAGAGTGAATAAGATGTCTTGCTCAAGGACACTTTGGCATGTTGGGTTGGAAGCATCCGTGTGTTATGCTGACCTGTGTGCATGTTCGAGGGCCTGCTGGGGCTTCTTCATCCTTAGATAGCACAGCACCAGCCTCGCCTGGATGTAGCTGAAGACGAGGTTGATATCTTCCAGGTCTGAACACTGTATGTCCTTCAACACACGGCCTTCAGAGGTGAGCTAGAGTGCGAGAGAGAACACAAGTCAGGGGTTGCTGCATGTGGCAGCACTGTAATTAAAACAGTGCTTTCAAAAAGGCAATTATCACCATGTTTTACCTCAGATCACCACCTTTGTGTGAGTTGAACAGCAAATTAGAGTAGATAGTTGTAGAAATGGAAGAAAAAGTTTTATCTTTAGGTCGTAGCTGACCAGTATGCTAAATTAAACTGGAAATAGAAATGTGTTAAAAAGAAATCACAGTAATCATCTGGCCTTTAGCCTGTTAATGAAGCAAAAACAATGAGTACGTTTTAGCTTTTAGTGACATCGCTGAATGAGAACAAAAGTCTGAATTTGAACAATATCAGCTATATTAAAACCGATTAATACAACATTTTCTTGCAGCCACCCTAATGAGAGCTGCTGTTATCATCTGTGGCGCTTTTGTCTTGTTAATTTAATACTTGAGCTGAAGTGTGACCATCAGAATGATGTCAAGCACATGGCAAATTCAACATTAATCTGAGTCAATATTTCAATCTCATCTGTTTCATATTTCTTTTTAAAGGAAGGTTGTGTATTTTATATTTCCTGAACAATGCCTAGTGTGGGCACAGGCATATCTCAGGCATCATCATATCTTGGCATCAAGACTGAGCTCTTAATTCAGTACCAACATTTAACTGAAAGTCTACAAAATGCTTTTTTTAAATCCCATTTGCTAGATGGTGTAAGCATGGCTAACATTTTAGCAAAGAGTTGCTCTTCTACATATGCAGCATGGATTTAAAAGAGTCATCCACTGACTCTAAATGGACACTTTACTTTTCCTAAAATGGTGAACCACACAGATATTAAATAGTTACCAACCCTGTAACTACCCCTATAATATTTTTTAAGTTCAATTCAGCTAGGATTATGACATCTGTTTTATTTTTTTGACTGAGGCTGAGAAAAGACATTGTCCCTATTAATTATACTGTCACCCAGATACTACAGTACATGCCCAGTACATATTAAAACTCATCATTACAGAGTTTCACAGCTGTCAGTGTGTTTATACACTGCCTTACTTTTAGCAGTGGATGTAATTCACCTGTATGTAAGCTTCATTCAGATTAGTGCGCAGCTGCTTCATTTAAGTAAATGGATCAATAGATCAGTCAGTATTAAATATTAGTAACTAAGTGAAGCCAAAGATGGAGTACCCTCAGCTTCTCCCATAATTACTCATTCACAACAATTATAACAGATATAAATCATATTTCAAACAATCAGTCATTGATTTACAGTGTTCAGAATTAGTTTGCAAAGTTGAATAAGTCATCAAAAGTAGCTCTTAGTTGCTAAATCCTGCTTTTCTCAGCAGAAAACAATAGATCTCAATTGAAGCTACATGAGCCGCATGTTTGACCTTCCATTGTCGCAAATCTTCTGTCTCTAGGGCTCTGTGCATACCCAGCATATAGAATAACTCTTCCAATCACGTCACTAATAAAAGTTCAAAATTCACTCTTCTTTTACCTCTGTTTAGGCCTCAGCCCTGCCTATTTAAGAAAAATACCTGCCTATTTAGCCGAGCTTACGTAAGTTTTGTATTTGCACATGCATATACACAGTTTGGTATCTACTGAATTTGTCTGGTCATTTCAGGCATCACTCTTGGTCTGTGTCCATACACCACATTCTCTTGGCTGCATTCAGATAACAGTCAGCAGTGACCAGTAAACGTTTATGTTGACTTGAATGAATGTAAAATTTGTAACATTAACAGCAATTGTACAGACATTCTGGGGACTGTTTGCATATCTGTGCATGCTCTTAATGTCATACCTGCAGGGCAGTGCAGAGGGAGCTAACAGCTGCTGCGTATGCCTTTGTACTGCAGAATAAGTTGGCATCTTGCAACAATGTAAACAGCCCTTCGTCAACTGGAGGCAGAAAGTTTAGATTAATTCCAGGCCTTTCCATTCCAGAGGAAGATGAAGGCAAGGATTTGTTGAAGGCAGGTATCATCTCCATTCCAAAGGCCAAATTGTTCTCCACATTTAGGAGTCTCTTGAGGGAGATCCTCCGGAAACGAGGGGAGATGAGGTTACCCCTTGGAGTGTGCTCAGTCTGTGTCCCTCCTGTGTCACCCTTTGTGTTGTCTTTGTCTTCTTTCTCTTTTCTTTTAAAGCCAATGTCACTTTGCCTCTTTAACCTTATAACCACAGCAGGAGTGGTAGGTGATGCTTCTGTTGGTTCTGTATCTGTCATCCTTTTTCAGTTGTTGATCTTGTTCATCAGTCAATTTAGCTAGGAATATATAAGTTTCATTACACAGCCTATACCTTAGAAATGACTTTTATATGCAACTACTACCAAATAAATTTTGATGGAAATATAATTTCAGCTGTTTTTGATACAGTGTGATTTAAAGTCATATGTAAACTTAATCAGAGAAAGGGTGCCACTTAATAATGCTAATGCTAATGCTACCAACAGTAGCTACTTTTGCCAGATATTTGAGTTACCATTTTATTTGAATCTAATAAATAATCCTGTTCCTTTTGCCAGTTTCTAGTTACATGTACAAAAGTATGATCATCTAGATGGGGAATAATGTAACATTTATGGCATTTAACTGCAATACAAACACTGACAAAGTTATTTGCTGATGTAGCTAGTTACTCACCTGTGCCTCACTTTGGGCGGGAATGAAATTATTTGAAAAATATCACAACTTTGTGTTTGTACAAAAACATTCCAGAATTCCTCTTGCACCATGCTGCCTTCACCTGCCCTGTTTTCATGTACTATATTATGGTTTCTTCATTAATACTTGCTTTCGTCAGTTATTTTCACTATGTTACATGAATTGATCAAAATCACCAATCAAATATAAGTACACATTAACATTTAAACCATATTGTTAGTTTATTACTAACTGCTGATGTATTCAAATGTTTTTTGTAAGAGTCACATACGTTGTAAACTTTGTAAGACTTTTGGGAAGTAATTAGGGAAAGGGGATTTCCCTCTTTTAGCTTATCTCATAAGGGATCACGTCACTAGCTTATGGTCTGCACATTCATTTGCACAGCTGGAGGCCCTTTCTGACACAAACCTGGTCAACGAGGGGTTGTCATGTCACAAGGGTGGGCATGTGCCCACCACTTTTTCAAAAGGCAGTTTGGGTCCCATGCAGTTTTTACCTGTTACGCTATATTAAATGGATACTGCTCAAGCACTAGGACCAAGTGACCAAGTTTCCCTTTAGACCGCCTACAAGCTCATCGATTGGCTCTGCCGTTTCTTGCTAATGTGTGATTGGCCATCCCGGCTGTGACTCCATCTGGTTTTAGACAGCACCTGGACTAGCACACCAGTGTTTTGTTAGTTGGCCAGGAGTCTATGTCCATCTGCCGCTTTGAGGCGTTTGTTCTGCCTGGGTCACGTCGGCTAGATGGATTTTAATATCAAAGCTTTCATTTGCATTAACATTGGAATCTGTGTCTCTGTGTGTGCATCTAGGCTGTAGTTTTATACATATTTTGAACTTCATATTGTTTTTAGGTGTAGGGTAGATATCATGGCACTTTTCAA
>JAUYWH010000020.1:1798322-1809189 GCA_034779795.1 Ctenopoma multispine
CCCCCCCCCCCCCCACACACACACACACACCTCTGAAACCAAAATTTTGTCCATGAGTGCTGCTTTAAAACCTGTAAACTCATAATTTACTTTGTATTGTTTTTATTCAGTTTTTAAATCAGAAGTAAAACTATCCATTACCAGCTACTGGTGTAAGATCAAGATTCATACCTTTAGCCCAAAACCCAGTTCACCAGCGGAATTAAGCAGATCCATATTCTGTATGTATTACAGGTGGGAATTAATAAAAATATGAAGCATAGGTGACCTGGTAGCTCAATGGGATAAGCATCAAACTGGGATGCAGAAGGTGGCACGATTGAATCCCAGCCCAGACTCCCAGCCCATCCCCCATACCAGGTGCATCCTTGAGCAAGACACCCAGCACTGGCTCCCCGGACACCTTCTGTGGCTGCCCATCCCACTGGGTTAAATGCAGACGTCAAATTTCTTTGTAACATGTAAATGTGATCAATGACAATAAAGCTGATTTTCCTTATCCTTATAACTGGTGGTTTAGTCCACTGGTTTTAATAACGGTCAATGTTGGACCTAGATATTGTTAACAGCCTCAACAGTTGCTCAATGTCAGCAGCATGCTAGTCTGTTATGTCCTCTCTCTCTGGCATTTGCTCTCTCACAAACTCTTACTATTGGATAAGAACTTTGTTTGGCAGTCAGACAAATGGCAACTTGGCTTGAAAAATGACCTAATCCTCAATGAGTCTGAGGAGCTTGCCTGAGCTGATGCTTTTGAATGGAGCATTAACTGCTGTCCACCCTACAGAATGTGTTTGTCAGCTCGGGCATGTCTAAGTTCTTTAGGTTAATGGCAGAGATCCAACATCTATTCAGTGTGTGTGAACTACAGTGTGCTCCACTAATCTTTAATGGCCTAACAGACTCTGTAATAGAAGCAGAGTGGAGATGGCCAGGTGGGATGGCAGCATCTGTCTGTTTATACAGGACACAGTATAATGAGGCCCACGCAGACAACCACAGAGACTGTACACCTCAACAACAGCTTGGCAACAGATGTTGAGCACACTCTCAGAGGGATAGCCGCAACCTGTGGGAGTGGGGGGATAAAAGGAATGATGTATGGATCATTGAGACTAAGGCTAGATGATGCAAAACAAGCCAGATTGTCATTTGTTGGGGGCTGGTTGGGACAGGTGAAGGTGATGAAAACAGAGTGAATGATGACTGAAAGAAGGGAGTTTCATGGTAGGCAAAGGTAAAGACCTACCATAGTGTTGAGATTGAAAACTTTCATATTTGTATATTAATTGTATATTAAAGAGGAGGGGTTGCCTTTAATTTTGTGTGGTGTGTGTGTGCTCTATTGTGCAGGTAATAGTGAGCAGACCTTAGTTTGGGTGAGCAGTAGCTCCCAGGCCCATTGCTCCTGAGTTATTGAGTTATATTTGTAAATTCTTATTTCTCCCCCTCTATTTTGTCATGGTTTTGAGCTGATCGTGACAATATATTATATTTGTATACTGTATATATTCGTAGTTTTATTGGCCAGTTCTGGAACTCAAGTTTCAACTGTAGGCATCATTTCTAATGGTTTGAACACAGCCAGCAGTGTCCCCTGCTTGCTGTATTTATGCTTAGCTACGTTAATGGCCACCAGGCTCCAATTCTACACTAATCACACAGACATACAGTATTAGTAGTATCACTCTTGTTTGAGTCACTGTGTGTTTCCACATTCAGCAGTAGGAAATCAGTCTCAACAGCTGCATTTCAAGCTGATCAATATTCTCCATGCAATGTTAAAAAAAATTAAAAAATAAATAAAATGATACATTCATATGTCTATTGCACTTCTAATCTAATGCTGCAAAGGATAATGTAATTAGCAAAACAGCAATAGAAACAAAATCCAGACACACGTAGGTCAATTTAAAAAGAATGATATGGCTACAGAATAGTGTCGCCTGTCACAGGACTCAGTGTTCTCATGTGATCTATGATAGTATGGTCTGATACCGACTGCAAGACCAAGTGAATACTTTAACTTTAGTATTGGGCTTCCATGGGAATACTCACCAAACCTTTGGCACATGTATTTGTTCATAACTTATATCAGACAGCTTGCGGAGATTATCACCTTTGACTCAACATACAGAATGGTGTCATCAGCATAAAATTTAAAAACTTCAGTATATTAAATACAGAGAGAAGGGTCTTTATGTTTATTATAAAAAACAGCTAAGGGCAGAAATAGATAAGCTGAAGCTGTAGCACAATAGTGACAGTGAGTGTTCTGCATGTGATATCACACAAAAACACAGTTTGTTTCTAATTTTCCAATTTAGTAGCAAATGCTTAAACTTTTTTGAAATACAAGGTAATTTTTTAATGCTTAAAATTGGATCCAGATTAGAAAGCAAAGGTTCCATCACACTAAAAAAGTAGATGATGTATAAACTATGAGAAATAGCCAAGAGTGGCAAGGGCATGTTGGAGAAATCTCAGATGAATGCGGTCATATTTCCTGTTATTCCTGTAGATTATTCAGTGAACACTGTTACAGAACTGTTGTAAGGTGGTCCCATTTACAGACATATCTATGGATGGATGAGTTACTGATTGATGGATTAGTGAGTGATGATACTGATGAGACACTGGGACACTGGAAAATAGCGAAGTATATTTAATATATTTATCTCCAGATGAATTCTGCCATCCATCAAGCAGTGAATTACTTGTTAGCATCTGAACAGCATCACCAGTTCAACCTAACCATTAGGGTTAGATAAGAAGTAGACTGGCTTAAATTGCATCTCTTAATCTACTCCCAGCCCACACCCTTTACTTCCTATTTGTTTTTTTATCTATTACCCATTTCAATTTGATCCCTCCGTCATTATTATTATTTCCCCCAAGTGTTAGGTCTCAGTAAAGCGTAGATAAAAATGACATTGTTGGTAAATTGTCTTTTTCCTCCCTCCACTGGTAGATAAGGTGACGGCTGGAGGACAATGGCTAATGTTGAGCCTAAAAGCCTGTTATTCAGTATGAATCATCTTCTAGTGCTTCTGGTGGTGATATATGCTTCCCTGAGTGTCACTTACTTGGAAATAACAATATTTGTCTTTGTCTTTGAGGCTGTATGTTTGTGCATATGTGTGTGTACCTGAAGACGGTGTGCTTTAAGGGTGTGAGAAACTCTGTGTGTGCGTCTGTTGACTTTCTTTAGAATATTGAGTGACAGCCTTTCTCCAGACAATAGTCCGCCCACACAGGAGTAAGAGACAGAGAAAGAGGGAGGGTGGAGAGACAGACAAAGAGATAGTTGCAAAGAAGCTAGTCAAAGATAGTTAAATGGATAGTCTAATGATTTGTGTTTCTCTCAGTGCAACACTGTATGGGGCTGAACTTGCCTGTTAATAACACCACAAAGAAATGTGGAATGGTAAACTGGCCAGCTACAGCCCAAGTTCACCTACTATGGTTGGTTGCAGGATGTAACCATGCATCGTACTAATGAAAGTACACCGAAGAAAAGAAAAACTGAGATGCACAGAGGCAAAGCTATGGCTTGCAAACCAGACGACATTTGATACAATCTAAATTTAAATTTTCACCTTTCTTACATAAAATTTATGAATGATTTAATTATTGTCTTGCAGGTTTTTTTTATTTGGCTGGTTTGTGATTCAATATGTTTGAGACACAAATACCAAAACTTTAATGGAGATTTACCAGTAGTGTTCCCCAGCCAAGTCATCAATCAGCATAATACCAGACCTATTGCTGACCTGCAAATGCATGAGCCCACCTTGGGAGCACAAATAAATTGTTCTCACTGCCAACAACAATGTGAAATATTTAAAACAAAGTTTTTGTTGCCATGTATTTCAAACCAAATCTGATTTATGCAAGAAAAAAATGCTGAGGAGATGGTTCATTGCATCATCAAACAAAATTTCTATTTTGGTAGATTGGAAGTCACAGAAACTACATTTAGATGAAGGTAGTTTGTGAGAGAAAGAATGAGTGTGTAAGTCTGCATTGATGATTGTGTGTGTGTGCGTGTGTATATAACTGAAAGCTGTATTTAGCTGCACAATCCACAGGAAGCCTGGCTGCCATCATACCAGACAAGAACATAGAGACCTGAAATGAACGAGAGAGCGAGACCGTGTGGAGGTGGGAGAAAAGCTGACATCAAGGAGCCAAAGGAGGAACTCACGGCACAATGAAGAAATAAAAGAGAGGAGAAAGAGAGAGATAGTGGCAGGGCAGTGGATGGTGGTAGTAGGTGGAAGCACTCGTGCAGCTTTGTCACAATATTGTTTTTTTTCCGTTGCATAGAAATAGCTGTTTAGATTTGTTTCATGGATTCTGCTTGGCTGTTGTTGCTGCAGGGTACTTGGGTATAAATGGCCTTTATTCTGAAGAGAGAGAGTGTGTGCGCATTCTTCTTTTCCTGTCATTCTGAGAACAAACAGAAATGTTCAGAACCTATACATGGTGACTTATTTTACAAAGTACTCTTGGCCAGCCACTGGAGTTCAATGTGTGGTACTGGTTTAGAACTTGGATTAACCTTCATAGTCAAAGTGGATCGTGTTGTCCTAGGCCTGGCCCTAACTATTCCACCATCGGGATACCCGATATGAACTTTCAGAATGTGTTATATTTTTTTCTCACCAGAAACACAGAACAAGCTTCTTACAGGCCTCATTTTAAATTCTGTGATTTTATGTTTTGAAAACCACATATTGTAATACAGCACTTTATATTTTGTTAAGGTGATTCATCAGGAGAGTTCATGTCCACCCAAGATGTGGAACTGATGTGATCTAACATTGTTAAAAATGAATGGAACTTCAGAAAGTGGGGGTGCCGAAAATAGCACCTCCGATTCAGTGACTCCATTGCTTCCATAAACTCCTGGCACCTTTCAATATTCACGCTGCAGTTCATAACTTGTTACTTTACTTTTAACTTCAGGCTGAGATAACCGTGATGACATTATCGAAGAGTATGTTTTCATCAGACTCATCAGAAAACTCCTCTAGAGCCACAGGAGTCTAATTTTACAGACTATATAATACACCCCATGACAAATGAACTGGCACAGACCAGAATTAGCCTAAGTACACTTATCTAATTTGGTGGGCTGAAATCGGCCAAAGCTGGCCCAGGTGATTTTCAACCCAAAGCAATCCAAATCTGTATCCCCAAATCCTAGCCAAATCTAGCAGCCAAATACAGACCAGAGCTGGCTCACAATGGGTCCTCTGGTGCCAGAGCCCAGCTGAGTGAGTTGGCAAGCCAACGAAGGGTTCAAAGACTCTAAGCCAATACACAGAAAAACCTTAACCTATATTTTAACAACTGATGAATTGTTCATTAAATTAAGGATTTATGTCATGGTGAACAGATGCCTCAAGTGATCGTTGAGGTTGAATATAACGAGTGATGGTAATAAATTCCAATTATAAGTAAGATGTGAAGAAACAGCTGTGAATAACTTTATCTGCTTCTGGCTCCATTTCACTTGTTATGCATTAAGCGAGAATTACTCTCACTCTGTTTTAACAAGCAGGATTTGTCAGAATAAGCAAGACAGTTTAGGTTTTTGTGACTTTGGAAAGAGAGTCAGAGGAAGAGAGTGAGCGAGACAGAGAGGTCTGTTGTTATAGCTGAGTAGTATATTTGACGTTACATGAAAAAGTAGGACTTTAGAGAGCAGAAGGCTTTTTATTTTTACTCTATCTCTTTTTTTGGGAGTGCAGAAGACGAAAACAAGCATGCTGTGTACTGTATAACATTTTTTAAAGAAGCATGTTGCCTCATTTACTGTCTCATAAAAAAGAAACATCATAGGCTTAAGAACAGTGATGTGGTGGCCTGAACAAACAGCATTAAATTTTTTTCTAACATTATGTTAGTAAGATGGTCCAAAACATATCTTAATGTAGAGAGGTTCTGTCAAAGGCTTCTGTGACCCAAATTCACTGAACAGTCTGGCAGCAGTACAGAGATGTTACAGAGAAGACGGGGCAGAGCACAGCAAAGAGAGGGAGGACTGGGTGAAGTGAATTGATTTGGCCACTTGGGGGCATTGTAATATGAACATGCAGGGGTGTAAATAACGAATTACATTTGTTCTTGTTACTGTAACAGTCACTTGTGTACACTTTGTTCAGTCATAAGTAATGATGCTTTTACTTCACTTTCTACTACAGAAAAAAAGCAAAACAACACAAAGATGATAATAGTCATATAATCACTGGTCCAAAACAGAGTGTTACTCAAATTTCAGTCATACGTCTTATTGCTTTTGGATCATTTCATGTCAGTTACCTTCTCCCTAATAAACTTTTATTTATATTCAAAGTCTGTCAAGATAAGACTACACAACTCATTTTCATTCCACAGCCTCTCAAACCAACACAAAAAAGGTGTGGGAAGCATCATTATAAGACACATGGATGTCAGCTGGTTATAAGACATTATGTGTCCCTGCCATCTGCACGTTTAGCACCTCCATGGCACTCTATGGCATGTATTGACATTGCACCCTAATGGCAGCTGCTGTAGCAGACACTTTCCCTTCACTGAAACGATCAGAAACACGGTTATGACTGTTTCTAGAATGCTTTGGATATGTTGTTCTTGGTTTGACACAATGACAGTGGCACAATCAATGAAACACACGATTAGCCGTGTTGAACAGTCATGGTAAAAAACAACATTTTACACTGGGCTTGAACATCAAATCAGATTTTCTGACCGAGCCATCCTCTCCATCATCCAGTGCAGACATTCTCACATCATACACTTCGCAAAATTTCTGTAGCCAATTATAACAATTTTTATTTGTGAAGACAGAACTACAAGACCTTTTAAGCATGCAGTTATGCTAACAAAAACATGGCTGCACCCCCCAGGTCATGTGACTTTCCTGAGGCTTTACAGCACCTGGTGGCCTTGTCATGCTCAGTCTGGCTTTACTGTTTAGATGTATTTAGCACATCAGCTGGGGCATGGTTGCCTCTCTCTTGTTCCTGCCTTGTTCTATTGCCTCGGGTTCCTTTCCTGAAAGCATGTAGTGCAGTAATTTGATGCGTGTCAAACTGTATTTGGTGTGTGTGTGTTAATGAATGCAGTCTCTGTTGTAGGACTCTACCTGAGGCTGATTTGCCTTTGTTCTCACAGTTTGCCTCTATTGTAAGGCATTTTAGTTTGTTGATCTTTCGCTGTAGTTCTACCAGTAGTGTTTGTAGCCACGTGGCTTGCTCTTTAGTAATAATGTGCCCATTGCTTTATGGAACTGGACTGTTGGAAGCCTCTTGAAGCTAAAATGACATGTGACCATGAGCATACACCTGCTACAAATGTATGACCTGTAAGTGCCAGTTTGTACAAGTGTGGATAAGTTCACACTCAGTGAAGAGAAGTGTGTGTGTATCCACTGTCTGCACAGCTGCTCCAGTTCCCTTTTGTGGAATTGTGTGGCGTTCTGAGTAAAGAACACTTCAGCACTGTATTGTTGATAGGTTTGCTCAGCTGTAAGTGCAGGGCTGGTTGAAATAGATTACTGTCACAATAATGCTTGATTTCCAGTTTGGCAGATTATTATCTTGGTAGGTTTTCCTCTTTGAGCCATCAGCCTTTAGCCAACTTCCTGTTCTGGGAAGATTTCCCTCTCACTTCCTGTTTACTCTCTGGCCTAATCAACCTCATTGTCTGCATCAGTTTCACTGGCTTTATAAGCACCTCTCTGACGATGCTTCTCTTAGGAGATTCTCTTGTCTTTTACTTCACCTAAGACTCTCCAGCCTGGTCCTAACCTGACAGACCTCCTGCTGGCTTTTGAAACCTTGCTGAGCTGACTTCATACCCCTGACTCTGATTTTTGGCTTTATAGTTTTGATTCTGATTCTCTGACTTTCGGAAACTTTCATTACTCTGACCTGGATCTTTGTCTACTGTCTTGTGGTAGAAAGATTTTTTTATTATATGGTTATGATCACTTTCACAGTTTATTGTCTTATAAAGATTTAAATTTAGACTAGGAATTATTTCAAAGCTCTTCCCCCTATATTGAGGACAACGTGCGGCCTGTTTCTTAGGAGAATCCCAGTGGCGGGAATCCAGAGCCCCCGTAGCCGGTCCATTTATCTCTCAAAGTTTGTGGGTGGATGTCAATTTGTCTCCAGTATGATCAGTCACCACTGGAACCAGGGCTTCACTGCTTCACAAAGGGGCACCAGGTCACATTGGATCCCACCCCCTCCCTGGGACTAGAGTTTTGTTTTGTTGTGCTTGATGGAGGTGAATATCTTCATTCCCGTCTTGTGTTGAGGGGAAACTTGTTTGTTTCTCTGAACAGTTGTATTCAATATTTGACCTGTAGACAACTTATGACCTTGAGAGGAGAATCCAGTATGTTGTTCCGTGCTCCTGAAGGACCAAAAATTATGGTTCCCATACATGTTATTTGCAGTTTACAATAGTTTAATTATAGTGTCTCCTGAAAATTACATTCCTATACAACTAAACTGCAACTGCAATTTCATTTTTCTAGTGAAAGTAATTATTAGATTGTGTTGGAACATATTTTTTAAATGAATCTTTCACTAGATTTAATAAAGGGAAGCAAGTCGCTTTGTGTGGATGGCAGGCAAACAATGTACAGAACTGGAGGCTTGACTCCCTTAGAGATTAGGTTTAAGCGTGAAAAGCACTTTGTGTTGGACTAGAGAAAGATCATGTTTTGGGTTAAATGTTAAGACAGATATTGTGTATGAAGTGTCTGAACACAACCATTAAAAACTTTAATAATGTTGGAGTCCCAAAACTGCATGTTGAACTGTGTTTATCTGTCTCTTTATGTCGACCCTGTGATAGACTGGTGACCTGTCCAGGATTTCCCCTCAGCTCATCAGGGGTTGAAATATTATTTCAATTAAACAATTAATAGTTTCATTAAGCACAATGTAAATGTAATTTTATAATTAAAATTTTAAAAATCCTTCCATATAAATTCCAAAAAGTGAGGGTGATATTAAAAGAATCAGCCCGCAATTGATTATTAACACAGAGAAAGAAGCTCAAAGAGTGTCAGATCTCCCCTGGTGTTTTACATACACATAGCAAATCAGTTTAAATGAATGCTGGTGTAGACTTGTGTAGATAAACATTTCGACTGATTGTATTAAGGTGTGCTGGTGTCAGGGCCTGTGAATGCTATTTCTCTTCTTTGTCTTACTGGCTTCACTATACAGAATGAAAGAATCATCAGTGCACCTGTGCTGGTAAAAAAAAAAAGCTCGGAGTCAGCAGCTGTTTATTGTCACCAGCAGATTTTACTTTGTAGTAAGTACATAGCAAAACTTTTGGTTGTTCTCTGAACTACTAGATATACCACTGTAGATTTTAATATTTACAAAAAGAGAGGAAACAGGTCACATTCTCACTGCGTTTGAAAATTAACTTGTGGCTATAATTTACAAGCCCACTGCACTGAGAAGAAAATTGATTGTAATCTTAATCCTGATTTAATCTCTTGCGCTAAGAGACAGAGAGGGAAACAGAGCGGCACAAAGTGTGTAAGTGTTAATCCAAACCCAGGCACAAACACCTGGGCCTCCATCATAAACCAGCACTATAAACTGCATGCCAACGCTTAATCCAGCCCATATGGCATCAGATTTATCTGCAGGTAAATCAGTGCCTTGGATAAGTATCTGCTGGCTAGATTAATAGTTTGCAGAGGAAAGTAAAAAAAAAAAGGATGAGATGTTTTAGGGACCTACTCTAGAGACTTAGAGCAGTGATCTGTGTGTGTGTTTGTGTGTATGTGGTTGAAAGAGGTGCTCTGGAAATATTTTAGAGCCACTCTCAGAGACTCTCAATATATTCTGCTCCCAAATGATGCTGTTGGACTTCAAATTAAATGAGAGGTGGGTGATGTGTTGTGTATTGCCCGTGATACAGCATATGTGTGTGACATGGGGGCAAGTTGCAGTGGCTACTTGATTAAATTTAAAGTGTAATGTCAGCTTAATTGTTTGGACGCATATTGTGGGGGCGATTGGTGTGTTTGGTGGATCAATAAAACATTTAGTGACACATAAGGACGCAAGCATGGTGGGCTGCCTGGGAGTGTGTGTTAGAGTCACTGCGGCAATGTCAGGGTTATGGATAGCCAAGCCCAGAACTTTTCCTTCCCTCTTTCTGTGTGTGTGTGTGTGTGTGTGTGTGTGTGTGGAGGGAGACTCCCCAGAGAGACTGTAATTACCAGGATGGTAAATCACCTTACATCCAGGACACACACACACACACACACACACACACACACACACAGACACACACACACAGATTTGGAGCAGTGCTTCGCCCTGTGTGGTTTTGTGTATGCATACTTTTCATTGCAGTCCTTAACATTAACAACGTTAAAAATAAAATACCTATTGCATAGTCCCGGAATCACATAAATATTAAAATGTCATTGCTATGTAGTTAAGAAGCTTTACGGTAGTGGTGTGCGATACTACAAAATTTGGTATTGATGCCTGACGATGTGAGAGAAGCTGTACTTACAGACAAGTCTACTTTGTGATGGAACAGATGCGCTAAATTAAAGTATCAATCACACTATACAATACCACGATGAAATACCAATACCGACATTGGTATCGATATATTTGTATCAATTCACCCACCCCTAATTTAGGCATTCTTCTTATGTGAACAAAGCCTTCGAGACTCCAAGAGCACTGTGCAATTGTGTAAAAATTAGTGGTGGGCATAGATTAATTTTTTAAATCTAGATTAATCTCACTGTAATCTTGGAATTAATCTAGATTAATCTAGATTAAAATGGCTCATTTGA
>JAUYWH010000020.1:1809289-1819289 GCA_034779795.1 Ctenopoma multispine
TCGTTCTCGCCCCCTACAGTGCAATTCGGCTAGGTATACATCCGCGCTAAAATATCAAGGTGAAAGTCATCATAGCTGGTGTAGTATAGACCCAGCTCCCAACCCAACTTTGTGAATAGATTAACGGCAATATTTTTTTTATCACCCGATAAGAGTCTCACGTTAACGCAGCACGTTAACGCCAATAACGGCCCACCACTAGTAAAAATGGTAGAACAGTAACAGAATGGTAACTCTGAACCATTTGAAGACTTTATTAAATAGCACAGTTTATCACTAGTATATGGTGCTTTATACCAGCAGCATAAGAAAGAGTATAAAATCTAGTACTGGAAATCCCAGTGTTTAAAGGATAGAATACTCAGTAACAGCTGCTAAGAGTTAGTTTGTATGTATAATATTCCAGAAGAAGCAGCAAGCCTGTACTGTACATGTTTAATAATTTACTGTATGTTAAAACTTACCAGGCTAAATACATGATTTAAGTCTCCTGTCAGGCTGAAACAACACAACATAATTGATTATGTTAATGCATCGCGGAATCCACCAGGTCATTGATTAATCAGCTAATAGGAAAGCAATCAATAGATAGATAGATCAATGTACCGGTATCAGTGATGGAAAGTAAGAGACTAACTCACTCAGAAAGTGGTCATAAGGTCAGATATAAAACATATTTGACTTATATTCATGGTCAGCGTTACTTTTGAGAACAACAACACTCTGAGAAGCTTTAGTTAAAGGTAAAAAAAAAGCACATCATTTGTCATCAGTTCAGCTTGGCTTGCAGAAACCTACTACATTTTATAGATGTGGTGGTTGTAAACCTTCATCTGCAATAAAAGGAGATAAGGTTACACCAGGACAATATGCATATGGACATGTAGGTGTAGTTAGGGTTATATTTATAGGCTACAGAGCACTGCATAGCCCGTAATAGTCCTCATCTTTTGTGCTCATCACAAAGATCAATGGCAACTTCTGTTCTGGGGCAATAAAGCGTTTATGACACCTCACTGCCTACCCTCCACCATCCCTCTCCACCACCTCCCAACCATAAATATTATGATGATATGATGATATATTCTGTGAGCTTGTACAGCCAATTAACAAACTAAGTTACACTAAGAAATGAGTGCATTGTTACATTGACAAGAGTAGTTTTATTAAATTTCTCAATTCAGCCCACACCTCTGCCTATGTGAATTATAGGTCACATTATGACTTTGGAATGCCAAACAAGGTGGTCAATTTAATGCTAAATTGAATGGACTGTTATTCTCTGGTGGTGAGGAACTGCTATAATTAAAACGACTGGATAAATGTTTTATTTCTCCTTGTGTTGAACATAATGAAATGATGTCCTCTTGTACAGTTGTACAAGGACAAACAAAGAAAACGTCAGTGTCAGATCACTGACTTTGCCTTTGCTTTATGCATCACATTATTTAGATAGTATGTACAGTATAGTACATGGTACTATTTTACATAGTACCATGTAGTTTGCCGGTTGTGTTTTTGTAGAGAATTACAACAGGATTATTATCACCCGCTCCACTGCAGTACTGTTGATGGTCAGCAGGGGGTACTCGAAGTGTGCTCTAAGAATCTCCTTTGTTTTTTCAACACTAAGAGAGAGATTATCTTTACACCACGTGGTCAGCTAGTTCACCTAATCTATGTAGCACTTTTCATCATCATTTCCCATGAGTCCAACTACAGTTGTGCCTTGGTTCACAGATATGGGTCATCAGGGTGAAGAGCAGGGGACTGAGCACACAGTCTTGGGGGGTTCCTGTGTTCAGTATGGTGACGCACGATGATTGGTTGCCGATCCTAAACGACTGTGGTATTCCAGTGAGCAAGTTCAAAATCCAATTACCTGCCCAGCAGGTCCAGTTTCTCTATCAGTCGTTGAGGGATTATGGTATTGAATGCTGAACTAAAGTCAATGAACAGCATTCTCACATTAGAGCCCTTAGTGCAGGAGTAGGCAAGCCTGGTCCTAGAGAGCTGCAGCCATGCTTATTTTCCAACCATCCCTGCACTTACAGCTTCCGATTGGCTGAACACAGGGATGGTTGGAAAGCAAGCAGGGCTGCGGCTCTCTAGGACTAAGGTTGCCTAACCCTGTAGTGTCTAGGTGGGTGAGAGCAAGGTGGAGTGCATGGGTGACAGTTTTGTTCTTGGAGGCTTGAGTCCTGGGTTCAAGACCAGTCTTGGCCATCTTATATATCTACTTTTTTTTCATTTGAGCATTTATTTTGTTTATTTATTTTGATCTCAGTTCAGCTGCATCCCTACTACTGAAGGCAGCATCCCTAAATCTCAGTAGCCTGTGAACCTCTCTTGTCAGCCATGTCTTTTGATTTGCACGAGTGGTGATGGTCTTGGTTATAGTCGCAAATAAAGGACAAGAGAACAATTAAAACCATGTAGGATCTTATTTAAATCATAACAAGCTAAATATAAATTTTGTCAAACTTAACACCTTGTTTTTATCTCCTTTACATTTCTCCCTTGTTTACTTTTTAGCGTCACGTTCCATGTACCATGAATGTTAGCATCCTTTCAAAATAAAACTTCCGTTTTAACAGGAAATTACAAAATAAAAGCGGCTACCTAAATTGTCTAAGCAAAAACCTTAAACAAGTAACATATTGTTCACACAGTGAATTAATGTCATTTACACCACTTGATAGATTTTTCACACAATATTATTGTTATTATTGTATCACTGATTCAACAAGCTAAAATGCTGAGGTGTCCTTGGACAAGACACCGATACCCCGACCCTTGCCGCTTCACAGAGGCAGCCTGTCCACAAGGAATTTCCCCAAGGGGATCAATAAAGTATCAATTCTATTTCTTCTATTCTAAATATTAACAGTAATGTAAGTTACCTAGTGGAAGTATTGGTTTCAGAAACGTTATTTTGTGAGAAAGTAACATTCGGAAAATTGTGTTTCTTGTGCTTTAATTTTAAATAAAGATGTTATTTATTTTTACAAATGTCGTTTTATTATTCAGAAATACCAGAATTCTCAAATTATTGAATAATTTGGCCTGTCTGATTGCATCATAATTACGATCAAACACTCACTACATGAGTAGTCTTTTCATCAAGTACTTTTTTACTCTTACTTGAGTAATTTGACTATTTTTTACTTCTACTTATGTAGTATTATTTTGAAGTAACACTACTCTTACTTGATTAAAAGTTTTAGCTACTCAATCCACCTCTGCCTGGTTGTAAGTAGCAGCTTGCTCTGGCCTAGTCAGTAGTGCCAAAGCAATCCTGGAGTGCAGAGGTAGCTCCAGCCACCGGTCCGTAATCAGTTTGACAACTTTCACCCTTGGTCTGTAAACTGGCATTAGCATTACAGTGGAGTGATCAGAGAGACAGAGAGACCCATGTTGGGAAGTGTGGCAGCCCTGTATGCCTTTTTGTGGCTTGTGAAGTCCAGTGTATTATTCCCCCTAGTAGAAAAGTGTACGTGCTGATGGAGTTTTGGAAATACTGTTCTTAAATCAGCATGATTGAAATCTCCAGCAAAGATGAAAAATCCATCTGGGTGGGCTGTTTGTTGTTCACTAACAGCAATGTACAGTTCACTGAGTGCCTCGTTCCTGTTGTTAGGGCTGGGAGGGATGTAAACAGCCACTAGCAGAATGGCTGAAACCTCCCTGGGCACATAGTAAGGTCTGCACTTCACAATCACAAACTCTGCCAGCAGTGAACAATGCATACAAACCACCACGCTGTCACTGAATCATCAAGCGAGGACATAATCTACAGACATGGACCTGATTTGCAGTCGAGAAACACGAGTTTCATGAGTTTTTGTCTGTATATCAGGACAGGTCAAGCAGCAGTTTTTAAAATGTGGCTAATGTTAACTGCTTCTGTAAATTCAATCAGTGCTGGCAGGTGATATATTTGGACACCACAAAATAAATATACAAATAAGTGTGTATTGACTCATTTACAACTGACGTTATTACTAATGTTGTCTTCTGAGCTGTTATTCAAGGATGACGTGGTAAAAAAGCGTAGGTTCAATGCTACACAAGTGTGTCAGGTAAAGATTCACCGCCAAAAGGAAATTTCACATGTTTACAGCAAGCTCATTTAAGTAAACGCAGTCATGACATTGTGATCAGTACATTGTTTCTGCCCTTATCACAGCATAATTATAGGGGAGGTAGTATAATTTAGATGTTCGGAGTACCTGGTTATTGTTGCGCTTTTAACATTTCTGCCATACAAAATACTTTTGGATTACATAGATAACAAAGGTGAAACCAAAGACTAATTTGTGTGTGTGTGTGTAATAAAAGCTTTATCTGTGTAACAAAACATGTTACTGATTTCTATTTATGCTTACACGTACTTGCTGACCTGCTTAAATGAAACAATCTATTTATTTTAGACCCAGAGAATTTTCTTCCTTTTTAAAACCTAAGAAACACATTTCACTCACACATCAACTTCACCTGATGATGATGAAGGCACATCATAATCAAAGAAGAGAAGCTTGGGTTACAGTACAGACCTTGTTTGCTGTAACCTATCTGTCCACTAAATCTTTGATTTTTCATTATTTCAACTCTTATTTACATGTCCACATTATGTTGTGTAAAATCCATTAGCTCATAATAAAAAAGCACCAGGGATTTTATAGAACTGTTAACAACATCACTAATGTCACTGCAAAGGTTGAGGCTTTAAAAAAATTGATTTATCATTAGCTGTAATATGTACCATGACAGTTTGAGACATCATGCACAGAACAAAAATGTGAACCCTCTGGTATAATGCCAAATGAAAAGTCAGAATTACCAAGGTGATTAGATAAGATTTAAACTGCTAATGATGTGAGACATCAGGTTAATGGCTTAGGCTGCATCTTCTATTCATAATATTTTATTAAATCATTAATACCTGAAAAATATTGCATAAGTATTCATCCAAAATTTATTGAGCTCTTTCAGTCTGGGTTAAAGTGGAGGACTGACAGACAAATGGACATTGATTTTAAGCCACATGAGTGCTGCTGCCCTCAGATAAACAAAGTAGACACCGTATACTTTCAGAAAATGTGTAAAATTCAAACTCCAGAGTCTTTTCTGACCCAATTTGGATTGACTGAACTACAGAAAATATAATCTGGCATCACGGTTCTTACCACATGGCCTTATTTGATCTTTGTCTCCTAATGGCTGTTATCCACTCCCTCAACAAGTCAATCACAGTGTGTCAGATCACTCTGGTCCTGAAACGCCAATAGTCTGAGCTTTTAACAGCTTCAGATCTAATTCCACATGATGTTTCCTTGGCTGTTTGAAAGTGTAAATCACACTTTTACTGGATTTTGGAAAAAAAAAACACGAAACTTTCTTGTAAAATGACCTCCTTTGTGCGCAAATCTGATTGCATCTCTCTTAACTCTCTCTGTTGATCAGATTAGCTGTGTGTTGTGGACATGAAAATGATCCAGGCTGTACAGCTTATACTTTCAGGTGGTGGCCCAGGAGAGCTGCAAAGGTGAGAACATCTTTCTTCTCTGAGCTATTTTTCTATATTCAGTTTGAGGCTTTCTCCTTCCCATTACCCTCCACCCCATTTCCTGGCAGAGAAAGGAAAACACATTTAAGAGCATCAGCTGTGCACTTCTAAAAGTCTGCATCCATCCTCTGTACAGTGGGAGCATTACAGTGTGCCTGTCGGAGGTTTTTTTTAAATCTGGGACACCAAAACCATTTCAGCAGCCTGTGGGTTCTAGTGATATGCATTAAATGTTAGCTGAACTAAACTGAGAGAAAAAAAAAACGCAGCCACGCTCAGTGAACAAGTGTGAATGAAAGCATCCATTATGTTAAAATTATGAAGTGTAAAGTACATCCTTAAATCACCTTGTCACATCTAAAACAAGTTGAAGCGATGTAATTTGATTAAAAAAAACACTTACATTTCGTCAATCCAGAAGATATTGTTACATTTTCTTGTTGGGAAAAAAGCTGTCTCCAGGGAAATAAGGTAGCGTTAGCAGATATAATAGTGTCCTTGTCATTGAGTACCAGTGGGACCCTGACTGAGAGACCTGACACCACTTCTATGGAATCTTAAAAAACTGACTATAAGTTGTTTTTTTTAAGCTAGAATGAAAGTAAATGAAAATACTACCCATACTACTAACATTTGCACATGAAATTCATAATTTATTTCCCTTGTTTATATCTGTGTGTCTGTCCAACCCTGTCTCCTAAAATTTACGTTCCTGTTTAACTGAACTGCAAACATAATCATGTGTTTATGATTATGTTCCGATGCGAAGAAGTTTTCTAGAGAGCTACATTTATAATCAGAAAGTGAGCCACTGGGATGTGGTTGGGGTGGATGGATAGCATACAACCCACAAAACTGGCAAATCATAGACCCGAGTTCGACTCCAGAGTCTTGTGGGGGGACGAAGCACTTTGGCTTAAAGTTTAATTAACACACTGTGAAGTGACTGTTAATTATTTCTTTATTAACCCGATCTTTCCCTGACCTTTACCAAGTGCTGTGAGTACCTGAATGCAAACATAAAACACTTTACATCGCTGTAGCTATAGGATGTTAAACTGCAAGATCAGATATTTTAGCAGAAAAGTATTCAGTATCATAGGAATTATTGGAAGCATGTGTCGGGTGACCCTAGCCTAGTGTCTTACATTAGAAGTAATGCACAGTAATCAAGCAGCCAGCAGTAGTTAGGGTTAGACTATACTACTGTAACATAACTGCACTCAGAAACATGTTTTTGTACATAATGAAGATTTGTTCCTAATTAATATAAATACTAAACATACCAATAAAACTTAACCAGACAGCACACTGTTAACTGTTACTATAACTGTCATGTCACCAGACACTGCTCTGGCATCTGATACATTTACTATGACCCCTAAATGTCACTTCTTCCTCACACATCTCCCTCATGATGACGATGCCATGAGGATAGTAGGTAACCTACTGGGACCTAACTATGGGTGTGATAACAACTGATAACTCTGCGTGTTGCTCCGGTTCCAGTGCAGCTTGATTTAGATGTGGTTCCAATATCCACACAAACCACACACAAACTGTGATAAACACAATTTATAGTTTTATAGTTTTGTGCTTTCTACCACCAAAAACACATGTTAGCAACAGAGATGAGTATCAGGCACATCTTAAATTACTGCTACCAGTTTAAATAAACCCAATCATATCCTGTCTTTTCTAACTTCTACTGCTTTATCCACCTCTGCCTAAAAGTGTTGCTAGTGAAAACCTACATTATTCTACTCCTTTATGTTTTTGTTTTTTTTGTGTCTTATTGCAGCTCAGTCTCATTCCCTGGGCATCAGATAATGATGCTTTTTCAACACAATCTCCTTCTCCACTTATTTGTTTTTTGGTGTACAGTGCTGTGGCAACGTATTTTTTACATATTTGTCAAACTTAAATGATTCAGATCATCAAAACTAATTTTGATATTATACAAAGAAATGCAGTTTTTAAATGATAATTTCATTCATTAAATGAAAATGGCCAAACCTTCCTGACCTTATGTAAAAAAATGATTGCCCCTCCTTGTCAAATCACGAATGAACTGTAATTAACTAAATGTTTTAGAAATTTCACTAGCCACACCGATGCCTGAGTTTTGCCAGACCTGTTAAATCAAGAAATCACTTAAATATAACCTGTCAGACAAAGTGAAGCATCTAAAGAAATTCAAAGAACCCCCCTAACCCAAAGAAAAATCTAAAGAACCGGAGGTCAGTGTTCATAATTCAACAATATGATAGAGACTGGGCAAAATGGCACCAGTGGGACAGTTCCATGGAGAAAGTTGACCAAAGAGACCAAAAAGAACACAAAGCCCAAGACTTTGGGCAAATATTCTGCATTCATGTCAGGAAGCTTTTATAATTAAAATACATCTTTGTTTGTCAGGGTAACATTGCTTTAAGAGTACTAAGACTGTCAAACAGTGATGGTGACCACTTGAATTTATTGAAGAAAGACAGATTGACTGAAAACACAACTGTTTTTAAAACAACACTTTTTCCTATCAGTAACTCAGTTGTACATTAGTACTTAAAGTTAATTATCCAGCATGTATTTAGTACTTGAATAAGGAATTAAAAAAATACTTGAACACTTTTTTAACTGTTGACTTCCAAACTGGAATTTTGTTAAAATCAATTAATATGTTCATGTTTATGTAGTGTAAATTGTTTTTTTGTTTTTTTTTCATTTCAATTTAGTACATCTTAAAATGTGTAATTTATTATTACACATAAAATTAACTATGCATCCTTGAAAGTAAACATGGAAACTTTGTTAGATAATTAAACTTAAAAAGTCTAGTTTTAAACCCTTCTAAATTAGGACGCTAAATCCCTAAATAAAACTAAATATGACTTTGTTTGGCCTGAGTTTTTCAATGATGAGTTTAATTAATAATGAGAGTTCACTTAAATCATTAAATTACATCTTTAAAGAAAATGAAGAAAAGTTAAGCCCCTTTTACATTGGTGGACTTAAATTTACCCCCACAATGTCCTTATAAAGGCACACACACACACGCACACACACGCTCACACACACACGCACACACACACACACGCATACATAGACATATATACTTAAACTAACAAATACACATCAAAATTTAGTATGTGTGTGTGTTCGTGTGTGTGTTTGAAACTTGTAGTGGATGTCATGTTAAGCATCTCATAATATAATACGAGCATGTAGTTTTTTTGTAAAAAAAGAAAAGAAAACAAGCACTGTAGCAGCATTTGGCTGACTTTACAGAGTTTAGTGTAAGTAACAAAGCTCCTTTAAAGAAGAGATGACGGCAAAATGCTGCATTCTCTGTCTAATAAAGCCTCGCCACAAGTGTCCTGTTGAACCTGTTATCTTTAGCCTGAGAACTTAATTATTCATTCTAAATGAAAATGCATTAAATTTGTTATGACGTGTAAACTGCACTGAATTTAGGGTTTAAATTCCCTTTGTGAAAAACTCATCTCAACTCATGCTCTTCCCCAGACACTTCCTCTAGTGGATTTCAATCAACATCATAAGCAGATTAGCATAAACCAACAGAAGAAGCCCAGGAGTTAGGAATAGGCTGTCTCAGAGAATCTGGAGACAGAAGCTTTGGTTACACCGACAAGCTGAGTAGGAAATGTGTCATATTGCAAAAATAACACCCACATTTAAGAAACCAAAGCAGGACACAATGTCATTTTTTGTATTTCTGTGTCCATGAGCAGTCATTTCAGGTTTACAAAATACTTTAAATCCCACTGCTCTTGTAATCTTGGTCTCCGTGACCTTTTTATGCCCTGTGGTTTGGTAATGCTACTGCTAATGCATTACTGTGACTCCATTTCCCTTCAGATATTTTCATATATCATAACACCAGAGATATAGTGGGAGGCAAAACCATCTGAGCTCAGCTAATGTCTTTAACATTCATTCAACAAGAGATGAATTTGTAGTGAAAACAACAATAAATAGAAAGAAGAAAAAAAGAAACTGGAGTTGATCTATGCTCATATTAGTGCAGCAGTTTGTCTGTGACTGAAGGTCATAGTTTACACAGTTTTTATTTACTGCATCAGTTATCAAGACAAAGCTCTCCCTCTTTCTCCACCGGTTACACTGTGAATTTTAGTCAAAAGAGAACAGACACCGAGTCACACACCTTTTGCACTTTGCCATTGTTTGCATTTTAAGCCTAGCGGCTTAACGTTAGGCTACATTCCTCTGTGTTTCTAAACATGTCTGACGTTGTCTACATGGAGAATGTGGCATATGACTGTAATGTTGTTTTTTCTTCAATTGCTCTTTGATTATTAATGCATAGTTTTTTTCTTAAAATCAGCAAAATTCACTCTCACACTTTTCAGTGGTTAAATATGATGATTCATCATTCATTTTCATGGCAATACT
>JAUYWH010000020.1:1823122-1837454 GCA_034779795.1 Ctenopoma multispine
AAGAAAGAAGTCCAGTTGCCATGACTCAATCTTCAGACAACTTTACCTGGATGACTGAGAATCTTCACAGACATGATCTGTCATTGCTCCCCAGGAAGAAAAAAACCACTTCACTTGCAGACCACACCTAATGACCCATACTGGTGACATGAAGATTTGTAGATGTCGTGGCCCTTAGATCCCAATGACTCTTACATACCTACATCCTTTCTGTTGTCCAACAAACAAGTCTATTGAGGTCAGTTGAGAAGTGGTCTTTAACCAGCTCTCCTTAGGCTGAAGAAGCTACTTAGATGAGTAGTGAAAAGTTTCAGCTGAACAAGAAAGATGTCCAGCTGCCGTCACTCATCATTTAGATAACCTGAGCTGGATGAGCATCTTCAATATCCTGCTGGGTCAGGGTCCCTTTAGGTCTCAAACACTCGTATTGTCTCCTGAGGGAGACAGTTGAACTCCTCAGCTTAACTTGTTTAGAGATGTGTCTGTGTAATGTGATGAGGAGATGAAGAATCAGTCTTATGTCTGTGTGCAAAGTATGGATTTACACTCAGGTTAGTGTTAGTGCCTAATTTAGCTGAGAGACTGTTATTGAAGGAAACCAAAGTAGCCTGGATGTGTACAAAGTTTTAAAGAGAGAGAGAGAATTGTAAAATGGGTTCTGCTCATTTCACTATATAACCCACTTAAAAGTGTTACAGGAAACAATGTTGTAAATCTGGGTGTCAAAGAGGTTTCTTATTGTGTCTAAATGTCAATACAGGAGTAAATTAAGCTTTATTTTACTCTTGAAGTCCCTCTAGGAAGTCGCAATGTTGCAAACACAAGATTAGCCAGTGATTTTAGTTATTTTTCATTATTCATTTATTGAGAATAAACCTCACTGTACTGACTGAACTTTGCAACATTAGTCATCACTTTTATATGTTATCTGAATAACATCTAAACCAAACTGATTTAAAGATGTTTCGCTGAGTTGGTGTGTGTCCACAGCTGAATGCAAAACAATGATGTATGTCAGTGGTATGTCTCGCACTGCACGTTTATGTCATTAGGATTATTTTGAAGTGATTATTTGCAGGATTGCCCCATGCACATGCTGGTTTAGGAAAATAATGTACCATACAAGACACAAAGGTCAAACTGTCATGGTCCCCAGCTGGTTTGCTCCATATATGGTCATTTCCTGCCCCTCACTCTGCTTCCCTCTGCCACATCAATCAAGTCATTAACTGTAACCTGTTTCACCTGCTCTCCCTTCTTTTTAAGCAGCTCCACCAGCCTTTCTTCTCTGCCAGATTGTCTGCTACAGAACTCAGTGAGTTACTCAGTTACTTTGTGAACTGACTTCTGCTTTGTAACCTGACCCTGAAAACGTGGACACCGGACTTTGGCTCAGTAAGTTTCTTGGCCCTCAGTTATTGACATTGGATTGGATTAGATTCTGTTTGTTGCATTGTAATGTCTCTGTCTCCTTCCCCCCCCCTCTCTGTTACCCCTGGCCTTGGACCTTGGACCTGGTTTCTGGCCACCGGACAGACTCTGCTCAGATTCCCCCTCCTGTGAGTACTGTTTTGAGGTGGCTCTGTTGCCTGTCAATTGGACATTTTATTGAACCCTGTTTTGGATTGGATTGCGGACTGTTTGGTTTTGGATCGGATAGGACTTATGCATCTGTCTATCTTCTGTCTCTCCTTCCCTCCTCCCTTCATATCTCTCCCCTGTGCTCTCCCCAGTTCCGTGCTATACCAGAGTGTCACGTCTGGACTCCTCTCCCGTCATCCCCTCTGTCATCACCATCTCCTCGCCGCTCCCGGCTCTTCAGATGCTCCCCTGCCACCTCTGCCACACCCTGCTTGGATTCATCGTACTCACACACACCACTATTTGCAAACTTTGACCTTTCGACTATCTCTCTGGCGATCGTTGAGTCCATACCACAATTTCTCACATAAAGTAACTGTATTTTTATATTTAACAGTAAATTCCTGTGCTTTTCGGGACCTGCTCCTCCAGTAATCACATATTTTGATATTAGGTAATGTCAATCATTTAGACATGTTGTACTAAACTTATTTCCATATCTTCAGTCATGATTCATGAGAGCTGGGGATGGGAGAGGACAAGCGTGTAATCTCCCCAGCAGTGCATAAAAACAATATTCCCCCAATTATTCCCTTTATCAATTACTTTTTGCCTTCATCAGCAAAAGGTCCATCAGGCAATGGGCACGACATGTAAACAGAGTAGGGGGCCAGGCTTGGGCGTCCTTCATGTTTGTGGTGTAAACTGGTGGTACTGAAGGAACACTGGAGCAAGCACATCAGTGGCTTATCAAATTTCTAAATAATCAGATATTTACCAAATGTATATTTAGCAACGTTGGTGGAATTAACTATCTTATGGTGAGTTTCTGGAAAGGTTTGGTCTTTCTGTTACACCAAAAGTGTATGCATTAGTATTTGATGCAATTCCAGCAGGTGTTTTACAACTGCTTAGAAATTCTCATTGTGACATGAATCAGTTATTAGACTGGAGGAAAACTATTTCTATTGGTGATTTCATTTATTTATTTTTTAACCAAAAAATGCAATAATAAACAAATTTGTAATACCCTCAAAAACAATATAACTCCAGCACAGGTGTATTGGTTTTCATGTTATGACAATGTAAACTGAAAAAAACAAATAATTACTGATAAACATTGTATTGGCAATAAAATGAAAGTTTCTTTTAAGATCTTACACAGAATATATCCTGTAAAACATGTTCTGGAAAGGTTTAAACTGAATATTGATGATGCTTGTAATTTCTGTGGTATGAGCAAAGAGACAATCTCTCATCTGTTCTTCAACTGTATATAGACTGAATGATATGCAGAACCTTTTTATCAAGAAAACAGGTCAAACTGGATAATAGAAATCTTCTTTTTTAAATTTTAGGAATGATTCAGCTGCCAACTGTGTTATCTTTCTAATCCAATGTTTTATAATATTTGGCAGGTTACACATACACAAGAAGTGGAACAAAATAATCAAATTTACGTTGTTTAAAACTGAATTTAAGATCTTTTACAACTGTACTGTCAACCTTGAAAATAAAAAAGCGAATTTGATATTTTTTAAATTTCGATATTTCATTACCTCTTTCTGCATTTCCTCCATATACTTCTATAATCTATGTTAAATAGATGAGTCTTGCAGAGTTTTCATATATATATATATATATATAGATAGATATCTGTATCTATATATAAATTGTCATGTTTGCTTTATATTTGTATTTTCTCCCTTCCATTTAGTTCTCTGTTTTGTCTATGTTCTATGTAACTTTATCATTGTACATTTTACACTGCTCTAAATAAAGTGCAAAAAAAAGGTTATTCAACTAGGAGCACACCTCATAAACAAAGACTAAAACTAATAATGGGTTTCACAAGAGGTTGGGCCCTATTGCCGGTTAAACGCTGATTTCTTTGTGAAGGGTATTTTACCGTCTGTGTGTGCACATCAAGAAACAATGGTTTTCTGAGCAGGAATATATTGTAGTGGATGGCAAAAGCTGTCCACTGATTTTGAATTTCTCAAGCTGTCAAGGAAACCATGAAGAACACACAAATACACATACACAAAATAGTAATTGTATCCTAAATTCTGTTTTGAATTTTAAGAGAATTTTATGATTTTTAAAAGAATCTTCTCCACGCATCTTCCTCTCTCCCTCTCTTTTCTCTCAGTAATGAATTGAGCCTCAGTCTTGGGGTTAACACTTGTAGTAAGTACAGAATGGAAAATGTAATTATTCTAATTGTTTATTCTCCCATTCTCGGACTCTTCAACCTAATGGATTGACACTATCAGCATTATCCTGAATATGCTCTTGGCAGCCAACCAGAGCTATTATTCTTCTACTTGCATTTGCACAGCTGTAACCTATTATACCAAGAGAACCAAATATTGCGACATATTCCCAATACTAGATTGTGGAATCACTTACCCATGTCCCTTCGTCTTTAGGAACTTTTGATATCCTAAAGGGTTATAGTTTATAATTCTGTCAATAAGCATCTGCCAAATGAGCCTGGAGGGTGCTGCCAGAATAATTAGGTAATTAGAGCCTTTTAATTCTAATCATACAATATATGGATCAATTTAAAAAAAAGCTATATTGTTTAAAATTGAATATAAATTATTCAAAGCACTAAAGACAATGCCTCGATGCATGCTTAATCATCCATCTAAGGAAATCCTAGGAAGCTGATTCTGTTTATCTGGATGTGGGAAAAACGTTTCATCACCCCTCCAAGTGACTTCTTCAGTCTCAGCTGACTGCAAATTTCCCCAATTTCCCCAACTAAGTAATACCTTTGCATAGTGACCAAACCAAGCGCCATTGACTAAAAATGGGCCCTGTGATCAACGATATGCAAATTCTCATGACCATTGATTAATAGTTATGAGTGCCATTCACAGAGAGTTGGGGAATGGCTACATTTTACAACTCATTTTGAATATCACAGATATGACAAGTCAACAGGTTGCTGAATTACATTTTCAGATTGAAAAAATGTCTGTGTCCCACACCATAATTAGACCAGATGTACAACTGGAAGTGGGAGAGTACCTTTGTGGGCTTTTAGTCAATAAGTCTATTGCAAGGTTGTTTAAAAGTTGTTTTCAGGACCATGGTGATGATTCAGGCAACCTTCTGTCCTACCAATAGGCCAGTACATAGTGGAATAACTAATTCAAATTAGTGAGGACATCAGGGTAGATGGATGGAGGACAAAACACAGCATTTTGAAATCTGAGAAACACCAGTTTGTTTCCTGTTTGAAACTGTGTGACGACATTACAAGATACTCCAAGAAATAAAGAAAAAAACGTCATTATCGTTCATTATCATTTCAGTGATAACCAATCTGCAGTTTTGAGTTTAAAATCCAATTTAATGTGTGGCAAGAAATGCTGCCTCATTCATACCTGGTCAGTGTGTTCAGAACATTTAAATCTTGTACTTCCCTTACATGTTCCTTCCTCCTCATTATTTATGTCAAACTGATTTCATAACGGGAGCAGAATCATCAGCCTTTCAGGTAAAAAACTTTACAGCACATCCCTCTCATCTCTTCCTTCCTTTCCTGCTTTTTCTACGTTTGGACTGTTGAGACAAGTTTTGCAACATTAATGGAAGATAGAAAACATCGACCACAGGTCGTTGAAGCACCAAAGGAAACCTCTCCACTCTCTCTCTCTCTCTCTCTCTTCTTGCTCCTCTCTGCTGCTGCTACTGCTGGTGAGCTGATAAATGTTGCACAGAGGTTGTTGGACAGATCCTTCTCCTAATCCTCCAGTCAATACCACAACTCTCCATTCAGATGGTCTGAAAGTGCCCCATCGCTACCTCCCTGTCCTTTCTGAAAAATACAGCAGAACTGCTAAGCAGTGCCGGTCTACGGGAGGCCTAACAAAAATCAAGTTTTCTTTTTTCATTTTACCTCAAAATTCAATGAGCTCGACCTGCGTGGATGGACATACAAACATAATTAAATGCAGGTTGGCATATACAATCACGCTGTCTTCAGGACATTACCATCATATTTCTGGACATGGGAATTAGCAGCTTTCATAATTCTTTTAACTAGTCGCTTCTAAATTTCGTCAGCAAGAGATTCTGAAACTTAGTATATAGAAATGTAAAAGAAAAATACATCTGCTGCAATGGGAGATCTATTAGTCTGATCAAGATGAACAGAAAAAAGTAATAATATTAAAGCCTATGAGGAGGTAATCTGAGATAAAATAAAGTAGTTGGATCTAAGTTAATAACTCACAGTATAAAAATGGGTTAAGAGTTTCCATAACCTCCAGCTGTATTTGTGAGGGTGGTTATGAAGGAGACAAGACTGTTGATATGTTGACGATTATTACTGCTATTATTTGATTTTATTAACTTGAGTCTATGAAGCAGATTTCTGTTATTCTATCATCTGTCATACCCGACTCCATCTGTTACGTTTATCCCGTTTATTGCAGTAGTATGGTGTGGCCACTAGGTCAGCAGTCAATGCTTACTAAAGTTGTGTCTACATCCATTCATCACTTGCTGTTGTAGTGGAAATCATATGCATATGCATCCAATTCTATGATGATTAAGCCATTCGGACCATGTACATATGGTTTTGCAGAGCTCTTTGTGTTTATATATTTTGGTCTTTGACTGTAGACAGTATACATCTGCATGTCATCTTCGGACTTTCTCATTTTAGTGCATTTATTTTGCTGAAATGTTTATTGGCAAAAAAACAAATAGCACAGTTGAAGTATTTTTCTGAACAGGCTGAATCAAAGAGGCCAGAACAGAACAACCATAACCATGTGTATGCAAATATGTTGCTTCACACACTTTAAATTAGTGTTCAAATCAAAATCTGGCTACACAATAGCACAGGTCACAGTTAGAGCACAGCTGCAAACAGAGAAAGAAAGAAAAGCTGGAAAAAAGAAGACGAAAAGAGAACCGTGGTAGTAGGTACTAACACAGATGAAATAAGAGAGTCCATGGTGAGCACAGGCAAGGGAGAACTTTGAATATGAATGTAGAATTGAAATAATAGATTGAATCACACAGTGAACAGCGTAGGTAGATCAAAATGTTTCACCTGCAGTGTCAGGCCAATTAAATTTGAAGTCCTCATACCACTAGATTTTTCTGTCCTATTAAAGTTGGACTTTCCAACCAATTTGGACAAGAGTCGTGTGGACAGTGACAAGCATCTTAATATTTCATGCAACTCTCCTTTCATTATATCTTCACACATTGTGTGTTCACGTAGTTACTGGTGGTAGAAAAGAAGGCAGTTGTGTTTGGCATGACACTCTTGTAGTTGCATGATGTAAGGACTTTTTGGAGCTGAAAATCAATACCCATTCTAATGTCTACTATTTCTAGCACAGGGACTATCTATGAAGTGGAGTGAAGGACTGGGTCTCAGCTTCCACATCTGTGCATGTGGCCGTCAATAGACTGAGTGGTAGTATTCATTCAAACGTAATCTTTCACCAGTCTGGTCCATAGATACACACATCAAAGACCTAGAAGTGACATTTGTCTGGTTCAAAAAATAGCACTTGAACTTAACACAAAGACTACAACAAATGACCAAATAGCATGTGCATTGCTGAAAAGCCAATCAGAGTGGTGTCTTACCAATGGGAACTGTTGCGGATTCAACATGCTGACTCTGCTGAACAGCAGCTCACTAGTGGCAACAGTGTGGCACACACAACAGAAACTAGGCCAAGAGTCTCTAACTGGTGGCCCCACATTGGCTGACCGTGCCATAAATGGATGGTCAGAGGTGACTATCTGAGCTCTTTGACAGAGGTTGAGTAATTAATGGTTTAAAGTTAATTTCATTATTGCACAAACTGCAAAAAAAGAAGATGGGATGGGGAAGGAGAGAAAGAGAATGTGACTCACTTTGTCTCTTTAGTGCATCTTTTAAACAGAGTATGTCTCCCTCTCTCTCTGCTTGCTTTACAAGTCAAAATTACCACTTCCAGGGTGTGTGAGCCATAAAGAGGCGAGTAAATGTAAATGGAACCAGGATAATGGGGGTGTGATGGCCAGTGCTGAACATTTTACTGCCTGTTAGTACCAGTTACATGTTGCTTTTATTCATTTATCCCCCTGCTTTATAGGGAGGGACACTTAAATGGGGATAGTGCTTGATTTAAAATGACCCAGCATAATGGTGTTTCTATCATCCAAATTTGAAAGTGTGAACAAGTCTCTCCACAAAGACTCTGGCTAAAGAACTAGACTGAAATGTGGTTTTGTCCACATGATGTAAAATGTGAAGCATCACCTGGATGAGGGTTGTTTTTGTCAGTCCACAGAATGGATGTCGGAGCTTTTACTGCATGATGTATGTAGACACAGTTTATTGCATTGTGATGGTAACCTGTTAAAATGAGACAACATACTAATGCTTTAGCCACAAAGTTGCCTCACCACAGTTTAAATACATTATTCAAAGTCTTTGGGATTGACTTGCTTACATTATACACCTACAGATGTCAGTGAGACACTAGACGTTTGTAGTTTCAGTGTGCATTTTCCCACCTTTGTGATGAATTGAGCTGTTCTTATTATGAATTATGCATTTTGAAGAGAAATATGTCACAGTGGAGAGGGCGCTGATGTCTTGGTTTTCTACATAAAAAAGAATAATGTAAAAAGAGGAATGTCAACACAGTTTTCTAGAAATATGTTAACTCCAGGGCAGCTTTTGGAAAGCATCTCTAGAAATCTCTAGGAATTTAGGTTTTCATCTAATCTTGATTGATTGATTATTAATAGATCGATATGCTGTTGAGATTTGTTTTCATACATCAGCTGACATGCATCTCTAGACGGAGTTATTCCAGGGAGGAGTAAGGTCAGTTGTTTTGGGGTGGGGGTTATGTGGGCTACTGGAGTCTTCTTATGAGACACAGATGATACACTCTTTGCTGCACCTGAATACCTCATATGCAGATCACTAAATCTTATGCTGTCAGGCTGCTCATGCTACGGTCTTTTATTGAATGTAGACATTGTGTTGCCCTCTAAGTGTCTTCTCATGACAAGAAGAGAGGAAACATCCAGTTAAAATATCCAAAAGACTCCCAGGACGTCTGGGAAATATAGGATGTCTGCATCAAACTTAATCATTATGTTGTCAAAGAAAACCAGTGGCATATAGTGGCTACTGTCAACTAATGTTTGCAAAGCTCTGAAAACAATTATTGTATAACAAGTTTGCTGACTTTATAACATTAAAATTCTTGCACCCCTAGTTAAGCCACATACTTGCATTTGTAATTATTTGTCTGAGCAGTTTGCAGTATTAACTCTGCAGGCAGCAGGGATAGTATAGGCTAACAAGACATGAGTCTGCCTGACAGTGGTACAAACTGCACTGCAAACTAAATACTGAATACCGAACAGGCTTGACAGTCACAACCTGCCTTCTTTAACAAGTTAAGTTCTGTCTGACAGACCTTTAGTGAGTTTGTCATATTTTCATTTCAGTAGATTACAGTTTGGTGATATAAAAAAGCCAAGTCAGTGGGAGAAAGTGAGAGCTTTTATCCTTCTGTAACTTAAAATGAATGTATCCGGCTGCTTTGTGGAAACTTTAGAAAGGACTTGCCTACTAATTCCTTTTGCCACTATTAATTCCATTGTGCAGGATAAAAGGCAGTGGGGGACAGTGTAGGTAGCATTTGACATTCATTGTGTATTTCACCTAAATCAAAGTCCTTTGTAGCTTATCATTTTATCTTTTGAACTAAAACTCAGTTCAGATGCAGCTCCAGCACTGAAGAAAACTGACAACATCTCTCTGCAGACTTCCCTGCCCACAGGCTAATTATGTTGGATTAAGTCTCACAAGGCCTGATGGCCTTGTAGTGTTCAGTCTGACCATAACCTAAGTGTGACAAGAGGCAAGGTGTTAGTTAAGCCACTAAAGTTAGAGCCAGCTGTCTCTCTCTGCACATAACACTTTGTCACTTCCTCATACCTATTAGTGGGAAGACTGACGGCGGTGGTTCTTCATTTAGTGAGTACTGGAAGTTCGACTCAATTGGAACTCTTCTGTCTGATGATGACTGATAATTAAGTTGTCTTTTACTCTATATATCTGTATTAGATCTGCTAGTCTTCTGTATTATATGTGTAAATGTACAGTATGTTTTTCCCCCTATGGGAGAAACAATGTTAACCAGCCTGTCTATCAATGGTTCATTTAGGGCTTTGTGACCAATGGTGAACAGCTTTGGTTCTCATTTATTGATCAGTACCATTCAGGAACTATGGAACCAAACACCCTGAAGCTCAGGTCTCACGGCATCAACATGATGAAACAGAACAACAAATGAGCCAAAACCTGCAAGCTGGTGGATCACATGTTGTAAGTGCAGTAAGAGCTACTGTAAGTCTAATGTCTTTAGACAGCCAGGCAACGGACTTCTTCTCTGTTATGCTTCTTTTTCTTTTGATGTTTATTGGTGGTTGGAAAACTGCTTTTAGGACAGTTACCGCCACCTTCTGAACTGATGTGTGCTCCATTTAGCATTTTTTCCTCTTGTGAGTTCACTTTCCTAGTGAGAACTAGGATTGTAGGTTCACAACCAAAGTTTTCTAAAACTCTATCTGAGATCACAACCTCCTGAGTCGAGATTGTGCTTGTGCCTTTAAATTCCCTGTTGTCCAGTGCCTGATAAAGATCTCTGTTAGAGTGTACAAGTCTGGTTTTTGGATCTGGGCATTTTGAGAGCTGAGATTTTTCAGACAAAAGATCAAGAGAAGAAGAGAAATCAGGAACAATCTCAGGAGCTACTCTTCACACTGGTTTTAAAACAAGCTATAGTATGTCTGTAGGAAACAATCTAGACACCTATCTTGAAGCCTATGGTGATAAATGGTCTTTTTGTTTTGTTTTTTTGCTTCTCTTCTTGCCTGTTTTTATGCCTGATAAATCATTGTGAATACAAATCCATGTTTTTGGAATGTGAGAATCTGCTTCCTTTCTTTCTCTCCCTGTGGCTAAAGCTGGATATATGCTTCTCTGTCAAGGTGTTCCCGCTGTCTCACTATAGATGCCTGTGACGTACAAACTGATTTATAGTTCAGTTCACAACACAACACACTGATCCAGCAGCCGTGGAGCACCTCTGACATTCATTCTGAGCTGGCTTCCTGTTGATTTGACAAACTTGTTGTCACTTTCCAATCCTGAGAGAAATCTTTTGTCTTGTTGTACATTCTTTTCCAGCTAGTCTCTATTATTTTAGTGGACCTCACAGGCATGGGCCACACATCCCCATATGCACCGAGCTGCATTGCACTGTATGTTCTGACACTTGTCACTCATGGCCAGCATTAATTTTTTATCCTTCCTGACTCATGTCCACCCCAACATTTAAAATACGTTTGACATCAAAGATGAGATCAAAGTGCAACAGGTAACAAATGTAACTGTTAAAACAGAAAAAACAAGCCTGCCTCGTAAACCCACTTCAATGGAGTAATTATAGAGGTTTGTAGCTGCACATAGGGCTTTTATGCCACCTTCTGAAATGAGCATGCATCATGCATAATGCTCTCTCTTGTGGGTTGCAGCAATAGTACAAGGTGATAGTGTGCTATAATTAGTAACCTCACGTAGTAGATAGTTCACTATGCAACATGTGCAGCTGATTGTGACCTGTTCTTTCCGAGAATAACATTATGTTCTGTGTATTTCTTTATTTTCCTTTTAATTCAGCTCTTTGGTAAAAAAAAACACATCTGTCCACTTTTTACACTGCTTGCTGCTTCATTGATAGAAATCATTTTCCTGCTACGTCGGTTGACTATGTTTTTTTTAAAAACCCACTGGATTGCCAGAATGCTTAAAACTCTGTTTTTCTTGGAACCTGTTAAGGAAACATTTACATACTGGTTTGGTTACTTCTGGGCACTGAATCAGCAGAAAAATATATTCTGGCATGAGTCAGAATCTATTTTGTCGGCATCATCAATGGCTGACGTGTGAAGTGTTTGTTCATTCTGAAGTAAAATTCCTGGTAGGTTGGACTCTCATGCATGTTTTTGTATTCCTTCCATGTACTTGGCATTTGATTAATATAAGTAGTTCTTGGTAATCTTTATTCTAGTCTTGAATTAAGTTGAAATATTAACTCTGACAAAATCTGGAAGTTGGTGATTCTGCACTTGTATTGCACTGCCATAAATCAGCTGCTGTGACTCTTTTTATGGATGCCCCGTCATGCATACAGGATGTCTTTACCATATGTTATAGCAGGGACTGTAGCCTGCCTAATAAATCAAACCATATTTAACTTGTGGCTACCAATGAAACTGACACCTGTGGTACTCAGACGTATCAGTTCTATGCGTCTAGTCTCAAAATGCTGTCATTTATAAAGTAGGTGTCATGATCAGATAGCTGACACTATCAGACAGCATGTGATGAACCATGATTCCCAGATGTTGACTTATAGAAGGTTGGAAGAGTATTGAGATATTCTTGAAAGAATAAGGCTTCAAATACACTGTGTGCAAAGAGTAGAGGGTGACCACATTAGTGCTTCATATTTCCCTACAAGCTCAATTACTATTACTGACTAATGTATAACAAATTACGCTATTCATTTCTAATTTGTCTCTGAATAATTCAGATTGGTAAAGTATTTCTCACATTTCATCTGCTGACAAATGGATTAACTTGCAATAAGCATGCCTGCAGCACAGACACATTAGTCTTAGCTGCTGTTTTATATAATCTATTAAAAACATTAGGTTTAACTTTTCAGGACAATTGGTTTTGAGAGAGCAGAGGAGGGAGAATTTAAAGATAGAATGAATAAATACTCACCCAGATCATACTTTGTCAAAACTTTGCACTGGTAGACTTTTTTAATTGATCTACTTCTATTTTTTTTGTCCTTTTTTTCTTGACTCACAATCACTAAAGGTGCTTAATTTGATTTGGAAAAAGAAAACTGAAAGGCGTCTCCTCACAGCTTTAGAATTATTATGATGAAATAGTACCATTAGGAAGTACTTATGGTAATAAGACGTGTGGTGAAATATAGATCCATCAATTATCATATACTACAATTAAAATCAATCTCCTATTTAAAATTAGAATATGTTTCTAGTCTGAGTGGATGAGATTTGGTGCAAACAAACCTTGCAAACACATTGCAGTAATTAATGTTTTAAAAATAAACACATTTCTATCATATGGGGGAGAGGGGAAGTTTAAAATGGTATCACCCAGCAACTGGCTGTCTGTCATAGTATACAGGTTCTAGCTGCTGCCATATTATTTCAGTATTTATAAATATGCATGTACAGTATGCACATGCAACATTCATTTATTGAGACATTAGAATACAGTCATAGAAGACAACATTAATTTCTTATTCAGTCAGTATGGTTCAGCTGTGGAGTGTAATGCAGAAGCTGTTGCATAAATCCAATGGATGGGAAAATCTCTCACAGTATGGGCTAATCCTTCAGTTTCTGAGCATTTTACTGCATTGCAAATTTATTTTAAAATGGAAAAGTTATTCACACACTTTGCCATGGCTCCAAATTATTGTCAGGTGCTTCTTGCTTTAATTATTCTTGAGGTGTGTCTAGAATGTTCAAGTGAAGTCCAAAGGAAACTAGATATTCGCAATAACATTTTATGGTGTGACATCCCAGAACAAGCGCATAAAACCATTTCTACAGCTCTGCTTGTTCCTCACACTCAGTAATTGTGAAATAGAATAATTTTGGAACCAAAAAGAATTTGAGTCTAACAGAAGGCCTCTGCAGAGAAACCTGGCAGAGTAACAGTCCATCAGTCAGGCCTGATTGGGTAGATGGAAGCCTGTTTGGAGTTTGCCAAACAGTGTTTAGGAGTATGAGGACAAAGATTCTGGTGACACAAAAGTAGCTTTGTTGGGCAGTGTTCCAAGAACTATTTGCAGCACTTGACAAAACTCATCTTTTGGTAATACCATCGCTTCAGTGAAGTATGATAAAAGCAGCAAAATGTTATGGAGTGACTTCTTAACCACAGGGATATTTATGACAATGGAGAGTGTGAATGCAGCCAAATAAAGAGAACTCCTTCAAGAAAACCTGGGGTGATTATTCACCTTTCAGTATGACTATGATCAAAAGCAAACAGCCAAGATAACACTGGAGTGGATGACTTCAGGAAATGTTTCTGAGTGGAGTGGACTGGCTAAAGCCCACATTTGAACTGCCGTAGAACATCTGTGAAGAGACCTGAAGATAGCAGTTCATAGATACTTCTCATCCAATCCGACAAACTGCCAACACAAGCCGTCAAGTTCTGTTTCAATAAAGTTGTGTACAAGTTCAAGTGCATTTATAGAAAATACTTTTAACTTCTAAGATGGGGTCCATGTCATTAAAGTTGAAACCCAAAGTTTTATTCAAATTTTGACTTCATGCATTGCTTGAAAACCTTCTTTCAATTTTTTTTTTAAAATAGGTGATATCAGATTCAGAAAGACAGATTCGCAATTATACAACCAACTTAAAAATCTTATAACATCTGGTAAATGTTGAGTTGGATCTGGGCGGCATTATAGCTCAATGGGTTATCACCCGAGGGTGAGCGGTTAGATTCCCAGTCCCGGCAGGCTACATGTTGAGGTGTCCTTGGACCAGACACCGATACCCTGACCCTTGGTGCCTCACAGGGGCAGCCTGTCCACAAAGAATTTCCCCAAGGGGATCAATAAAGTATCAATTA